>WYDI02091742.1:0-100421 GCA_009867235.2 Psittacus erithacus | reverse complement strand
TCCTTATCATCCTTATCCATAGTGGGTCTTAGCAAAGTTTTCACACAAACATAATTACTGAAACTTGCTATTATACACTGACTAAAATTATCTGTGGAATAATATGAGTAAATACGTGGAATTTAGCAAAGAAGGTCATAAAAAATAGACCCAAATACCCGGAAAGTTTTTTTTTCCTGATTAGGTATTTTACAAAAGGAATTCTAGTTTTGTAAAGGGTCAGGCTTCAATTCACAGCACCATTTCGTTTCAAAATCAAATACACCTTTTCAGTTATAACAGAATCCTCCCCCAAATCGTGTAATATAACCCAGAGTATGTATGTTTGCACACATGCACACACATATGCACATAACCATACAGAGGGAAATGCAGGGAAAGTGGGAGAGAATCCACAAAGAAAATTAGCTCCTTCTCATGTAAGTCAAAGCTAACCCTGAACAACTTTCCCCTATGGTTTCTTAGTTCTGATATCTAACAACAATAAGAAAAATAGAGGTCAACTTTTCCCTTCTAATGCTTACACACAATATCCTTTTACCTCCTCCCCTGCCGAAAACCCCACAATGAACATCCAAGCTCTGAGGTCTAAATCAGTATCGATGAAACACAGGAAATAGTCAAATTTTGAGCCTAAAAGCAAAAAAAAGAAGAATAACATAGGTTCACTTCTGTTAATGCCAACTGTGTAATTAATGCCCACACATTAATTACAGGCATTAATTGCCACACACTTAATATGGGGCACTGTGGGGTTTTGTGGGATGTTTAATGAAGTGTTTGCTCAATCGCCATAACATTCCTCATCCCACAATTTCTCTGGCTGCAGAGAGTGAAGCGGTTTTGCATTCAGGACTGGGTTGCCACGGTATTTCTCTTACAAGAGAGCTATAACTTGGGGTTGGGCTGCTGCAGGCAAGCTGGCAACACGCAGGCAACCAACAATGTTTTCTTCATTAGTTAATCCTTTCTAGCAAGAGGAAAACATTTAGCTGCAGATGTGGGCATGGGCTACTCCAAAGCAGGACCCACTTGGATACAGGAGCCAACAAAAAAGGCTATAAAGCCCCCGAATATGGAAGCACCAGGAAGAGCACTGCATCTGCTTGCATCTTAAACCCCTTGCTGTTCCTCTCCCACTGCAGGAACACAGGACAGATGAGCTAGACACAAACAAGATCTTATTTTCCTCCTCTCTCTTATACTTGAGGAGAACATAGCCATAATTCCACTGGGAAGAAAGAACCCCACAGCTAATCTTCCTCCTCCTCAGGACAGTTTGTTGAAATTAGTGAAAGGATGCAGACGTTGCACAGGCTGCTTGATAAGAGTTATAAGCACTGGTTTGTTATTATTAACGAGAGGGAGCATAACTTTGCTGTCTCCAGTGATTATAAAACGCAGCATTCTCCTTCACAGCTATCTCCCTACCTACTCTATTTACATTAAATACATGCATGAGTAAGTGTGGGGATGTGCATATGGAGGGAAAATAAACGGCTTCCAAGGGGAGGGTGTTTTGTCTGTTGTGTACATTTTTTGGGGATGTGGCAATATAAACCACAAAATAAAAAATGAGAACAACTCAGACAGCACCACCAGAACTCAAAAAAAACACCCAACAAAGAGCGAGCAGAGCCTGGGGGTACAGGCAGCTTATTTTCCTTGAAATACAAACACATAAAATCATACAATCACTGAATGGTTTGGGTGGGAAGGGACCTTAAAGATCATCTAGCTCCAACCCCTAAAGTACATGTATTGGTTAACAAAGTGCACCTAGGATTACCCAAGCTTGCATGTTGAGCATCATATAATGAATGGGATGGGTAATTTCATAGAATCATAGCATAATAGAATGGTTTGTGTTCAAAGAGACCTTAAAGCTCATCCATTTCCAACCCCGACCACAGGCACAGACACCTTCCACTACAGCAGGTTGCTCCAAGCCCCGTCCAACTTGGCCTTGAACACTGCCAGGGATGGGGCAGCCACAGCTTCTCTGGGCATACTGTGCCAGCGCCTCAGCACTCTCACAGGGAAGGACTTTTTCCTATTATCTCATCTAAACCTCCCTTTTGTCAGCTAATTTCACCTTAATCCTTCTTAGATGCCCCTGATGCCAAAATCAAGCTGCTATTTATTTGATAGTTCAACTTAAATAATAGCTTAAACGCAATGCAGAGTATCACCAGTGCTGCTTTAGGAGTGACAAATCAATGTCTGTTCAGGCAGGTTCCCCATTGCACCCCATTGCCTAGGGCGCTCCTGATGCTGAGAGCGGGTGTTGAGTATGCAAGCACTGGCGTGATCCATTTTCTGCAGCTGTCCACAGGGTGAGATATTTGACATAGATTGAGGCTGCGGCTGCTCTGAGACAGACCAGGAGAATGTCTCTGTATTTCACATCATCCCGAGCACCACAGGATCCCTGACTGAGGCTCCTTTGAGCTGTGGTAACAGAGATAACGGGCTGTTGTCATCTCTGTCAGCTAGAATAGATGGAAGTGGAAAAATCCTTCAGCTCACGTTGATCAGGCACTTGCTGAATGTGCGGGAAGGTAGAAAGATGGAGGGCAGCGACTAACAATGGGAGCAGATAAAACTAGGATATCTGATTTCACAGGCTCTTGTTGGCTTTTTTTTTCTTTCCCATTGGATTGGGCTTTGCTACATTTATTTATACGCTAAAGAGGTAATTCTACTGCTGCTATTTGTACTTTGGCCAAACAACACCTAAAAAGGAACTTTGTGCTGTTGTTACAATTACTCTTGTATTAAGCACCAATTCATCATTAACTGTGGTATGTTTTTGGAGATAACTTTGGGCATAGATGATTCCAACTTAATATTAGGCAAAATCAATACCAGTTGCAAGTTTAGTGCAGTTCAAGTTACAAAAGTCTGTCTGTAACATTAGAGTGAAAATGACATAATGACATAAGGTTTTAGGAAGAATGTATCTGAATGGAATGAAAATCAAGCAGAATCTTGTCTGCCTTCAAAATACAGACTTTATAGTTAATGGAGTGTAAATCTTTTATGGCTGTTATTCTTTAAGACATATAAAATTACTGAAAATACATCTTATTCTGTCCAGCAGATGTGTTGCAAAAACATTGGTAGTGCAGTCTTTGTAACCACACTTCTGTGTGGCATGTGCTGGTAGGGCGGTGTGGGAGCTGGGCTGCAGGCAATGCACACCTCAAAGCAACACAAACTGGCAACCCACTATTTCCTACTGCGTCATGCAGCACATAGTTATTTCCTTATTCTTATTTCTTTGCTTTCCAAAAGGTAAACATGAAAACAGTGTAGTCTGAACTGTATGGGTTTTTACATTACACATTAAAAAATGATGGCTAGCTAATGGATATTAATTCTGCCCTTCCTGAAAAGCAATGCAGGTTATGTAGCACTGACATGCATAACTCCTGCCACAATTACTGGGATTTCATTTAATTTATTTATTATTTATTCTCTTTTTTTCTCTATTTCTCTAATATGTTCTAAAGTATTTCTTCCCTCCATGCAGGACAGCTTGGGCCAAGTCCCATACACTCTTAGAGAGTCTGACTACAGCCTTCTGTATGTAATAGTGCCACAGCAATACATGCAGGTGTGTGCATGTGCATATTTATATGTATTTGTGTGTATTAGTGCTTGTATATACACACAGTCCCACATGCATCACATATTTTATTTTGCAATATTAAAACAATTTATTTGCAATGATAGAAAGGAAGAATCACAGAATCCCAGACTGCTTTGGATTGAAGGGACCCCAAAGCTCATCCACTTCCAACCCCCTGCACAAGCAGGAACACTTTCCACTAGAACAGGTTGCTCCAAGCCCTATCCAACCTGGCCTTGAACACTGCCAGGGATAGAGGTGCCACAGCTTCTATGGGCACCCTGTGCCAGCACCTCACCACCCTCATAGGGAAGAACTTCTGCCTAAGAGCTCATCTCAATCTCCCCTCTTTCAGTTCAAAGCCATTCCCCCTCACGTAACAGAAGAATGTGATGTGCTGTTTCTTTTCTGTGCAAAATAAACTCCAAAGGTTGGCTTTTTAAATTTTGCTGTAATGCTGTAGTTACTTGCAAGTGGTGTCAGAACTACAACTGGTCATACACCTTCAGCACAGCATACTTGCTAAACCTGTCACTTTTGTATGCCATGAAGTCATGTGTTTGTAATCAGAAGTCCATGAAACTGGCAAGAAAATCACTACCTTTCCAGCTGTTCTGTCTGTTCACCAGCATCACATTTGGAAAGCGAGCTGTAAATAAGAAGGAGTTGATGAAGCTTCCATAGCTACCAAATTTCCAACTTCAAAAGCTTTTCTGCTTCTGAAGTTAATGGTTGACTTCCCTCTGGGTTTACTTTTAATGCTTTTACTGTATGCCATTCTAGACCATTAATAACTATCGGTGTTTATGGCTATCATACAAGAATTCAAAAACATGACAATTCCTCATTGTCCAGGTTGCAGATCACAAGTGTGCTTGTCGTAAAAGGCTGAATGGGTGTTTCACAGCAAAACTTTTTATGTTACAAAACCACTCTCAGAAGGAGGCTGTCAAGCCCTAACAATCATCAATATTCAAAGATAGCTGTTTTCAAGACTCAATGAACAGATGTGACTCAAATTAATCGCCCTTGCACAGTCAGCTAACTGACATGACCCAGAGCACCTGGGATGTTGGCACAAAGCTGGAATATGCGATATAAAAGTATGGGATACCCAAGGCAGGCAACCAGCAGCTGAAACCCAGATATGACACCATAGGGACATATCAAACAGCATGTAGACATCAATGGGTGAACAACTGGATCAAGGCTGGCCATCCCACAGCTGCCTGTAGCCAGGCAGTGTGTGCACGGAACTTAACCCCTCAAGTTCACCAAGTTGTTTTAAAGGAAGCACCCTTTGGTACGTATTCTGTTACTGGAGCACATTTGAATGTTTTCAATCCGAATCACCAAATTATAGCTTAATGTAGGGAGAGATTATCTTTCAGTAGTTTCTGCAACTGCTTTCCATGCTGTATGAAATAGTTATATAGTGAATGAGACAGGTGCCAAACAAATGCCTCTCCTAAACTAATCCACATGTAGCTGATAGCCAGTTCCCCAAAAAACTATGTGCTTTATAGACAGTGGAACAGAATCAAGTAATCTAACTGGAGAAAACTTTCCCCAAGTATGTCCTAGCACTGCAGCTGGGGCAACTGCTCTGTGTACCTTCACCCCTTCTGGTTACAATGGCTATCCTAGCAGGTCCTGAGACGAAAATTGCCATTGCCATCAGATTTCGTTTACTTCTGACCAATAAAGAAAAAGAAAAAAGAAAAAAGAAAGCAAAGACTAAAGTATTCTGAGATAAGTAACTTACCTTTAAGCATTTTTAAGAGACCAAATGAAAATATGTAAATTCACCTTCATGAAATTTGAAGTTCTCAGTTTTTTGCTCAATAGCCAAAAAACCATGATCCAAAAGAAAACAAAAAAAAATCTCTCACACAACATTTTTAAATTTAGATGAAATTAAATTAACTTTTGGTTAAACTAAATTGGATATGTCTTGTAAAAATGTAAACTAAACAAAGGAAGCAGAAAGCTTACAGCAATTACAGACAGGCTAGTGGTGGTGAACGTGGCTTCCAACAATGTTTGGGAATCAGATATCTACAAAGTTTCGCATTCAAATCTGTGCCAGAGCAGCAAGCTCTGACCTTGATAAGACTCACTTAGGATCCTATCTGTTCAAGGCAGTCTTTTAAATGCAAAGGTGAGAAAGAACAGAAGCAGAAAGTGGAAGAAACAACCCTACATACTTCGTTGAATGGGTCACCTTCCAAAAGCTGGCAGCTCCTGTCCACCCCAAGAAAGTTGTGCAAAAAAATGTAAGTAGGAGGTGTATCTCCCAGAGAACATATTTGCACATTACAAATATCCATGAGCATGTCTATTTTACATACAACAGACTTGTACTTCAAGATACTCTAGCAGACTAAAGCAGACGTTCCAATGAAACTACATGTATCCAAAGAGTATTTCTGAGTTACGCTATCACATCATTGCCTAACTCCATTCATACAACAGCCATGGCTAAATTTACATAGCAGTTATTGCTACATAAGCATGTCTTGCCTTCTGCACGTAGTCCTCTGACTCTTAAACACTGATGCATTAAGGCAGCTTTCCTGTCTAACTGCCTTTGCATGTGACAAGACAAAAATAAAACCACAGGCCTCTTGTAAACTTTAATCACCATATTAACACCTATGAGAAAAGCTTTGGGTGATCCCAATCTTGTTTAAGAGGGTTCAGCTGTAGATACTTACAGGATGTTCTGCCCCTGCTGATTGCTCATTATCCAAAATTAGCTCTCAGAGCAGCCTTTGCCATGGTATCTGGCAAAGTGGAAGCTGGACCTGTTTTCAAGAGCTTTTGACATTCTCAGGACCTCCGCTCTTCCAGGAATGCATGCCTTCACGGAGCGGGACGTTACACAACTCTCTGAAGGGAAGAAGTCAAGAGCATTGTTACTCAGCAAGGAAATAAACCCCTGCAAATTATGATTTTGTTGGTTTCCTGACATACTCACAGGTTTATTGGGGTTTTGGCTCCAGCTTAATGGTTTTCAGGGTTCAGGCTCTGTGGTAGGTCTAATGGGTCTTGGACACAACAGGTCCAATCTCAGAGACTTTTGGGAAGCAAAATTCCTGTTGATTTTAGTGATGTTCTCCCAACATTCAGAGGAAAAAAGAATCTCTTGTTCTTTTCTCAAAAGAAATACCTGATGTGAAGAGCTGCACCCCTGCTGAAAACCTTTGAGTATTAAACCACCCTCCAAATGCGAATACACATGCTTACAGAAACAGCAGCTCTTCAGTCAAAGCAGAGCAAAAACCACACGACTTTTATATGCCTAAAATCTCTCCAGTGCATCTTGTACAAATTATTTAGATGGTAATTCAAATTCCTATTAAGGACAAGCTTACAGAGTCTAAGCTCTGAAAGCCTGTGAAAACAAATTGCATTTTGAGTATTTCTTCCACTTTTCTTCAGACAAATGGAGGTTACAGTAGCTGCTGCTTTAATTCGAGTAGGATGATGTGCTGGTGTAGTTTATTTATTAGTTGTAACAATTTTCAGTTATACTTGTGGTAATTTTGAGCTGAAAAAATGCTGAAGAGGGTTTTTCTTCCTAAAGAAAAAAGTTTGTGGGGTTTTTTTTTCCAAAACCTAAGATATTTCACAGATTTGCTCATCAATAGAGGCACCAACTTTGTGCTGACTTGTTTTGATACTGTCAAAACAGTATCCTTTACGTGCTTTTCATTTGCTGCTGTATTACAGTAACATATTTGGTTTACATGTGCTAGATACCCATTGCATAGTACATTTAGCAAAGTGTAACCTGAACCAAAACCGATGAGAACAGCAAAGCTAAAATCAACACTTCTCACCTTTTCAAGATGAAGATCTGGTTTTCCAAGGGAGATATTTCAGTTCTTTCAATGCTTCTTTCCTTGTTCGTGATTCCTCGTGAAAGTTCCCCATAGAGTGCTGTGCTTCCACTGGCTTTGTGATAGGAGTGGAAATGTGCTCCCCCTGAGCACTTAAAAAAAAAATCACATCCTCTCATTTCATATTTTGAATTTTTCCTGTTTCTTTTCACTTCATATCATTAATATATTATTTTTTTTAAAATTTGTAGTAACAGTTGCTCAGTATTGCTGGATTTTTCCATACAAAAACTCCTTTTAATGTGGCCATTATGTAAATAAACATGTCTAAAGTATACTTTGCTACAAAATGAAGCTTTAAAACATATGCTTCTTATAACTTATAAAAATTAATGAAACACTCCTTCTTACAGTGGGTCTAGTTTAACTTTGCAAAAGTACGTGGAAACACTAAACTAAAATACATGAGATTGCTGTTAATGTAAAATATCCATCTGAAATACTTTGGTATTTAAATTTAGCTCATTCGGCCTCTGGCGTATGAATCTGGAAGTAAGCCAGTTTCTCTTTATAAATAATAAAGTACTATGCAAATCCAGAGTGGAAGGTCTTGGAGCAAAGCAGTGCTTTTCTTGTATCAGCTGTCTTTGGGTGTAAGTGAGGGAAAAAAGGCTTCTTAAACATTCAAATTGTGGTGTAGAAATGACAACAACAAGAGTTTTGCTTTTCCAGTTGATTCTGACTGGCATTTCCCAAAACCTGGCACTTTACTCCCATGGAAGCTGCAATCTCCACTGAAATAGCTGTAATTAAGAAAAGCCATTCCAGATTGGTGCTGGTCCCAGCGTGTGGTCACAGCATGGCTGGATGGCAGCAAGGAGCACAAGGCAGAGCCATGTGTGGCTGTGGGCTCCACACACCCATCATCCATGAGCTACACATGCAAAGAGCTGTTCCTCCAAAACATGCCTAGTGGTACCCAAGAGGTGTCTGGTTCAGGCAGGATCTCCCTGGGCCTGATGTATACGGGCAGAGCCATAATGGGAAAGGGGAGTCCAGCCTGGGAAGGACGCATTGATCCTGGGCATGGTGGGTCTGTCTCCATTAGCACATTGGGAGAAAACTGATGCTAATCATGGGGTGTCCCCAAAGGTGTGAAAGGCATTAAGAAGCGCCAATGCCATTCCACAATTTAGGCTGCACCTGAGGCCCTGCAACAACTCTGCACAGGACTTGCCCCTATGACAAGGTGAAAATACTAAAAGAGGGGAGATTCAGGCTGGACATGAGGAACGAATTCTTTACAATGAGGGTGGTAAAACACTGGCACGGGTTGCCCAGAGAGGTGGTGGATGCACCATCCCTGGAGATATTCAAGGTCAGGCTGGATGTGGTTCTGTGCAACCTGATCTAGTTGGGGATGTCCCTGCTCATTGCAGGGGGTTTGCATTAGATGACTTTTGAAGATTCCTTCCAACTCAAACCATTCTATGATTCTACTACAAAACTGCACATGATGGAGGAGCCATAGTCACTCGTTCTGGGAAAAACCACAGAGAGAAAGGTGGAAGAGAGATGCACAGCTCTCTAGTGATTGCACCAGACAGCAGAAAGCACACTCGCTACTTATACATGAGCAATGCTCCCCAGTGAGTGTCTTTGTGACAACTTGTCAAGAAGTACATAGGGAACAAGGGAAAATTAAGTATGGAAAAGTTCAGGACAAAACGCAGGAAAGAGGAGCCTGTAGAAGATAGATCTCTGTTTTATAACTCATAAATAAGACAGGAAGCGATGCAGCCTGATCAAAGGGCAGTTTGAACCACATACAGCTTCCACTTACGCAGCCTGCAGCCAACCATCCCTTTCCAGGATCAGATCAATACTTGGCACAGGCCACTACTGTTCACTTTCAACTTGAGTCATTAAGAAAGACCAAAGTTTTTCAGGTCATATGGACAATTCCTCCCCAAAGGGAAAGTGAAAAACCTGAGTATTTGGCAAACTGGGGGATATAAAAGTGCTATAACATTATAGCTGTTTTACAAGAAGAAACTTTTCCAAACACTACACATCCTTATTAGGAACGGCACTAACCCACTTAGAGCCAGTACTCTACATCAATGTTCAGCCAAATTTATTCTTGACCAGCCTGCTATTATCTAGGGCACTTCTCAAATCAATCAAGCCATCTTATCATAGAAATATTCCACAGCAAAAATTGTCATACCTTGTAAAAAGGGAAATCCATTTCACTGCTGAATATATCACATCGACAAAAAAATCACTTATCGCTGGACAAGAAGATAGATTTTTTTCACAATTGTAGGGGGAGGAAAAGCAGAGGTTATGGTTAATGTTATAAGATTAGGACCACTGTTTGCAGCTTACCTTTTGAAAGATGTGTTATGTTAGCTGATGAAGCAAATCTACTGTGGCTTTCATCGGTTTCTCTTTTAGTAAGGATGAAACTGCATTTTCTTAAAGAACACACATCAACATGAAAAACACACAACAATGAAAAAAATAGAACTTGCACAATTTTTTCCCCTATCTTTGTTGGCGTTCCTATTTTTCCTCCAAAGGGCCAGCAATGGCCAAAGAGGAAGATTGTTCCTGGGTACAGGACAGTTTCCCACCACCTTTGCACCAGACACAAGGGCACAGGTATGCCTGTGTCCTGGAAGATGGTTTCTTACAATGGTTAGTGGAGGCAGGTCTTGTTTTACAGCAGCATGGCCACTCAGGAGATGGGAAGGCTGGAGGAGTCTGGCTGGTACAGGAACACAGAAACCCAGGCTCAGCTCTTGGACAACAACTGAAGTGAATAAACCCAGGGTTACTTATTTCAAGACAGATCTGAGGTAGCTGAGAGCATCAGACGTGTCACACAGGCACGGGTGCTGCATAGGTTAGGTACAGGCTGACCTGAGAACAGTCACTGTAACTCTCCCTGCCTTAATCCTGCAGTGCTGGTGGAGTAAACGTGTTTCAGGATAAATAACCTGCTGGTATGACTTAGCCTCTCTCTCAGCAAAACAAGGCAGATTATCCTGTGGGAGGCTTGAAGCTGCTTTTGAAGCACACAGAACGTTTGCCTGGGATTTGTCTGGCCTTTCCCAGCTCCTTTCATGCCAAGGCTGAGCAGAAAAGGCTGCACATATTCAGTTACCTCCGCTGATGGGTGCTTGCTAACACTTTGTGGCCAGTTTGCAGATTGGTACAGGGACAGATCTCCCTTACAGGACTTTGCCTGAGAAAGTATGAGTCCCACAACAAACTGATCACCTAGCACCTCTTTAACCTAGGGATCCCCTGACTCTGGTTTTCCCTGGATGCACGATTGTCCCTGCTTGCTTCTCCCAGCAGATCCCATGTGTGCAAATCCCAGAGGTTGCAGCGTTGATCCCATCACAGCAAGAACATGTAGTCAGTTCAGTGCCCCTGTCAAAGGCAGTCCTGCATCTGACAGGCTCTGATCCAGCCCTGACTGCCCAGCGCATGCACAGGAGAGGCCAGAGATGCCAGGTAAATACTCTGTGGATAGCTGGGAAAATCCATGCAGAAACAGAGAAGCTCTAACAGAAAAAAAGTCTTTATGCACTTGAACAAGCACAAATGAGGCTGGACCCAGTGTTAAGCAATGCCAGCTTTGTACTGGGTGGGGGGCTGTCTTTTTGGGAGCCTCACTGAAAGGAGCATCCCTGAGTGCTTTAGGAATAGGAAGCCTGCAGTGATATTCAGAGCCTGACCTGCAACATGGGGTGCTTTAAGGCTGAAAATGCTCTACACCAGAAAAACCTCCTCTTGCTTAGCCCTAGCACCCTCGTGTGAGTGTCTCAGGACTCATGTGTGGCTGCTCTGGCATGACCAGAGGCTGACTGGGAGAGCAGGAGACTTGTGCTGCCCTCTGCACCTCCCAGCATCCCATCTTTTTGGTGAAGAAGAAAAGCTGGGCAGTAAAACTGGCACAGGCTTTGTGTGGTGATGCTAAACTGGCTTTTCAACAAGCTGGCAAAGGATGGCTGAAGCCCCTTTCCAGTGTGAGTGGGCACGTCTCCATAAAAAAGAATGGCAGGGTAATGCTGTGGGTCCTGGCTGGCAGAGAAGGACAAGGGAAGCATGTGCAGATCTTGACATTTTACATCTCTTGATATGAAAGTAAGGATAAACAAGGTGAATGTGAAGTGCTATTAAAAATGTCCTGTCAACCCCATAGAAAGAATTGGACATCATGAAACAACTTGTTCTCATTAATTCCTCTATAAAGCGTTGATGAAGCCTAGATGTTCATTCAACATACTGAAATTCATAGATCCGCTCCAATAATGGAGCTGCATCAAAACTTCTTTACTGGTCCTTTTTTAAAGCTGGTGTAGTCCCATGACTGGAGACTTAATTCAAGTGAAGACTGTGACAAAACAGAGTATTATGGAGAAGCTCTTTTAAGAGGGAGATGATTTAAATTTGGCTCCTCCATGGTCACATGGAAAAGCAGGAAATTCTGCAGATCATCCTTTCACAGCTCTTTTTTCTCCCTCATACTTTTCATTTCCATTCCACCATTAGGATAAAGAGGCAGTTTGTGAAAACAACAAAACACACACACACGTACGCAAATTCACCCAGGAAAATGGTTTCAGAAAACAGACTTCTTCTCCCATATAAGATAGAGAATCCAATCTTAACATCCTTTTTTCCAGCAAAACTCTGGAGAGGAATGGAGGGCAGGCTTGGCCCCCAGTCACAGCACAACAAACCATCCTACTTTTACTACCTGCTGGATCTCTCCCCATTCACTTCAGGACCTGAGTTCTTTGGTGGTCTTCTGTTTTGACATCTGCTTACCCTTATCTCTAATCAGTTTTGCTGATAGACATTTCCCCTGAGTGTGGAGACACTGCCTAATAGATTTGGGGTTTTTAAAACCAACTACTACTTAGTAGTCAGGAAATTATCTTTGTGGCCTGCAAGGGTGAGAGACACTGTTCCTAACATTCCCATGCAGACAGCTAAGTCTCACTCAGCTTTATCTGATTTGCTCTATTCTGCTCTTTATACTCCCATAACATAATGGCATAATGACCACAGTACATTTTTGTTCAACCTCCAATTAGGCAGAACACACAGTATCCCAAGGCACCAAACAATCAGGGAATGTGCTATAAGTAACTGTTAAATAACGTGGTCATTTAACTACAGCTTGTATCAAGAGTTACACCGTCTGCTGAACTTGGAACATGTGGCTTAAAGTGAGAAGGAGCCATTGTAATGATTTGTTATGTGATATAAAATCCTTCAGGAAAAAAGAAAAGTATCACACATCAAAGTGCAAGGTTTTACAGAAAGAGAAACGAGTAAAATTACATGTTCTGCCCTCAGCTGATACAAATGCTTGCTCAAATATGCAGCAGCCCACGTTTTGCTCTGATGGTTGCGCAAAAGATGGGGGCTCTACAACAGACATAAATGCCATAGCACCCTATAACAAGGCATAAGCTCTTGTTGTTTAGCAATGGTACGTTGAATTTCTAGCTAGACAGCTGTCCTGGTTTCAGCTTTTGTGCATGAAGGGTAAAAAATAAACTAGAAGTAGTCCCAGTGCCTTCCAAAACCTTAGAAACCATAACATAAAGCAGAGTACTCAAAAGTATACTGCGAAGAAGTCATTATGCATTGGCAGGATGCTTGAGAAAATCCCTGACAGAATTCTTGTTGAATTTAATAAAGTAAAAAACCCCACACAGATATAAAGAACTGAGTCCTGGGTGATTTCAATTTGAACTTTCAATGGGAGCGAGATGGTAAGGAATGCCTGTGTCTGGGCTTTTAAATGGTAGTCTTTCTTTAAAAAAAATCAGGGTTTTTCTGGATCTATCAAACGTAATTTTTATTGAATTTCCTTCTGCGGGTTTGTTTTTATTCCGTTTCAGCGAAAACAAAGAGCACACACTTGCAAAAACACGTCTGAGTCCAGACGGTCAGTGCAGGAAATTCCTGCAGTTCTGGTGAAAACTGGGACTGGAGGGAGGAGGGGGGGCACATACTCGGTGCCTCTGCTGAAAGATGAGCTATAGCATGAATCCAAGAGACACCTTGCATTTGGGGTTGGGTCTGCCCTACCATCTATGAGCACACAGGTGGGTCAAACTGCCAGCTGACAAAGACTTCAGGTGTGGTGATATGGACTTTCATGCATGAACACAAAAGCATTGTGTTGGGAAGGGGAAAACCCTAGCAAACGTACGCAGGGAGCAACCTGGAGCTGGGGGTTTAAGGCAGCAGTGGCGCAGGAATCCATAGGAAATCTGGAATCCCCAATTCAGTATTGCAGGATAACTTGTTCTCTCTTGTTTCTCAAGCACTGTACAAAGCTAAAGGTTGTTTATAAATTCATGGATCTATATTCACAACAAAGGACAATGCGGGCTCATACAGCATCTCCAACATCACTCAGACTGCTCCTTTCCCCAGAATGGGTAATGACTCTATTCCTTGCTAATTACAGTCTATAAGCTCATGTGATTAAAGAAAGTAAATGCAGCAAAGCCAGGAACTCAAAGTCTGTGCTAGACATTTGTGTTTTGATGGCTCCTCATCTCTGGGCCTTATCTTCAGTCTTACCCGAGCGGCTGGCAAGCACCGTCTCCAAAGTGCTGATGTCTCCGTGCAGTTGTGGATAGGGGAATTATATCAGATCTGCTCCCTGGGAAAAGGCTGTGCAGAGCCCCGAACTGTGCGTTCAGTTTGCTTGTCACTCCTTGGAAAGCAGTGATCTCATCCTTGCTGTCTCCAAATATTCTATCTCCAGTGTAGGAGAGGGAGGAAGCAAGGGACAAGGGGAGAGGGAAGCTACGAAAAGAAAGATCCCATTGTTAGAGTGCTCTTATTTGTGTGAGTGCTTGCCAAGACAACAAGATTGGGTCTGATGACATGAACTCAAGGGTCAGTGGGGAGCTGTGCAAAAATGCCTGAACTCCTTGTGTTCATGATCCTTAGGAAAGGAAAAGCAGCTTCCAGATGTGAGCAAGCCTTCTTTCAGCCATCCAGTCCCCTAAACCTACCAGATTATATAGCCTGAAGACGCCTGCACGCATTTGCGTGGCTGAGCAATTGCAGTATTTGTCTTGGAAGGAGAAATGCATCAAAATCCTAGACCTAGCCACCAAAGCACTTCAGGTGTGTTTGTACTGAATGGAAGTTGAAATAAATTGCAGGAATATGGTCATGAAAGACAGGACAAATCCAGGATACACCCTTAAGCAAAGGTTTGGAGTGAACTGCAAAAGACTAGGGCTTTTGTACATCCTACATGAACTGTATGCAAAGATCCAGCCCCTCTCTCCATCTAAAAGCAAAGATAAGACTGAAAATATTCAAGTACTTACATCTGTTGCCAGAAACCCACATAAAAACGTCAAGT
Organism: Psittacus erithacus; assembly: GCA_009867235.2. Taxonomy (NCBI): domain Eukaryota; kingdom Metazoa; phylum Chordata; class Aves; order Psittaciformes; family Psittacidae; genus Psittacus; species Psittacus erithacus. The sequence continues at coordinate 85,519 of WYDI02091742.1, read as the reverse complement.
AAAAGCCCAGTATTGGCACTAAGTAACTCACTTGTGTCATCATCATTTAGGAAGGGATTTATTCTGAACTGAGGTCAGTTGACACCCACTGAGGATGTGCCCACATCTCAGGGTCTCAGGAAAAGCAGTCACAGCTATCAGGGGAACTTCATGCTGATAGGACTGATAAAATGCACTGACATATCAGATACAGCGCCTGCAAAACCCAGCATCAGGGGTTGCGCTCAGGAGGGAAAAAGCCAGCTCTTATTCCAGCTAATGCTTGCTAGACACAGGGCTCAGGGACATCTGCCTTGGTGTGACTGCAATGGAGACTGCAATGAGGCTGCAATGGAGAAACCAGGCCCCAACTCAGAGAAGCCTCTTGAAACCTCAAGCTAACCTCAGAAACACAATTCACCTCATGTTTAGCAAGAGTAGCACAGCTTCATAGCTTACAGCTGGGGCCAAGCCTCAGCCTTTGGTTGAGAAAAAGAAAGAGAAGGGAAAAAGGAAAAGGAAAATTAAAAGGAAAATGGAAAAAGGAAAACAAAAAAGGAAAAGGAAAAAAAAAAGAAGAGAGAGCTAAAGGAAGAAAGAAGAGAAAGAGGGAAGGAGAAGGAACAAGTGAGAGAAAGAGAATGGGAGAAAAAAAAGAAAAGTGAAAAGAAAAAAGGAAAAAAAAGAAAAAAAAAAGGGGAAGAACTCTTTTTGCATAATTTAGTAAAGGGAAAAACATTGGGTTGTTTGTTTATCGCTGGGTTGTTGAGGTTTCTCTTTGTGGTGAAGCATTTTTCCACCAGCACTCTTGCAGCAGATGCCCTTGCCTCTGCAGCGGATGAGCAGATCCAGGTCCAAGCCACCTCCTTTCCGCTCAGCCCACCACCAGCATCTTGCTTCCTCAGCTCCCTCCGTTCAGAAGGTGTGATTGAATGAGTGCCTGTGAAGGCTGTAAGCACTTGCTAATTTGAGGTTTGTCTGGTCATAGTCTGGTGGGTCTGGTTTCCAATGCCTGTGGAGCCAAGCAGACGGTTAACGTGTACTCTCAGTTTTCCCCTCCTCCTCTCCAACTTTTTCCAGAGCCTGTTCCTCCCTGACATCCACCTCCCTACAGCCCCTCGATCCAATTCCCCCCCTTCGTTTTCTTAAATCGACCTGGTCTTTGTTGTACTAATTAGATTATCTCTGCCTGAGGGACACAGAGAGCAGCCCCAGAGAGCACAGCTTAGAAAGACAGGACACATAATCCCCGTTATCAAGGGGGCTGTCATTTGGCATGTAGATCAACTAATTCTTTCAATGCCATGGGAGCAATTCTACATCTTAATATTGATTTTCCTCCCAAGATATGATCTCCTACATTCTTACATCAGTCTCGCTTGCCCTGGCTAAAAGGATCCATTTATTATAAGGCAATACAACGTGCATACACACACCTCCCAGCTTTTTGAATTCACAAACAAGAAGGTGCTTTGTGGGGAGGGTGAAAGAGTGAGCAAACACCAAGAGGCATGTTAACAGAGCAGTTCCAGGGAGGAATGGGAATAAGCTAAACCTATTGCACTTTCACTTTGCATTACAAAGTAATTAATTCAGAGCTGACAGACATCAAAGGCTGAAACCAGCCATGGGAAGCGGCCTTAGCAATAAATCATATGCTAAAAGCAGTAATGCTTTGAGTCGTGCTGCTACCATTCAGCAACCAGACTGTTAAATAAGTTGCTGCTTGTTTCTCTTGTTCATCCTTTCCATCCACCTCAGTATTAATTTCAAGAGATGCTATTAATATTTTGTGCTCCATACAAATCACCTATAACTAACTGCAGAAAAGGAGAAACACAACAATGGACAGACCTTCGCTTGAGATATCAAAATGCTTTAAATGATAATCAACAAATCAACTTGCATAGGCACCGTCCCCTTTATCGTTATGCCTCTTTCAAGGATAACCACAGGTAACTGGATTCTCAAGGTATATATTTCTGTCAGGTCAGAGGACTTTTACTGTTGGTGCACCAGAAAAGTTCTTAGCTTGAGAAGCTCTACATTATCTTCCTAGGAATGTACATCGCTAGACAGCCTATGTTCAACTGCTTGCACATAACCTTCTTTTGTACCGAATTGCATTCACTTCATGGCTTTTAAAAAGCAGGCTTGGATGATATAATTAATTTTCTATGCTCAGCCACACATATTAAAACCAAAGAGGAAAGAAATAATTCCCATGCAAAGGAAGAGGGAAAAATTCCTGCAGCTCCACCATTTAAACAGCTCTCTTGACTTATACCAGCTGAGGTCTATGCCTGTAGAGCCTGATACTGGCACCTGTTAATACCATCCACAGAGCTGAACACATTTTATGCCAGACAGGAAACTTTATCCACAGCAGTGGGATCATGTCCTTCTCTTCCAAAAAGTGTCACAGGATCTCTCACTTCCTTCTGGGCAGCCACCAGAGCCAGAAAAAATAGGACTTGAGTCCAGTGTCTCAGCTGAAAGCAGCTCTCCAGCAGTGCAGAGCTTCCTGTAGAGCCTGTACAACTCTGCTAGCATCTAAGACAAATATACATCATGGCTTGAGGACCACTCTTTTGTTTAAGATCTCCCTCTCCCTCAGTTACCTCCTCTCCTCTCCCCTCTAGCCTTTCCACCTCTGCTTTCCAAGTACCTGATATTTCCAGCTAAATGTTGGCCTTTTTTTTTTTTTTCCAGAGTGCAAGAATCCAACCATCTAAATTATATTCAACATGTGACCAACACATGGACCTCTATAAATACATATACACAAAGAAAATCACAGACTTTCAGACTTGTGTGATGCAAAAGGGTAATAAATCAAGGAAACACTATGTCCACCACCACAGCTCACAGACACCTACAAAAGGCATCTTCATAATGCCTTCAGAAATCAGTTCTGGGCTGGGTTATCAATGGGGAAACAAAAATCCTGGCAAACAAGATCGAAAAGCACCCAACCTGCCTGGCTCTTCTGGTCAGCAGCATGGTGGAGATATGCTCCTGTCCTGAGAGACGTGAGGACTCGCTGCTTCTGCGGCAGTGTACAGAAGGTTGGTAGCGTACAGGACTGTTGGCAATTCACCCTGCAAAATAAGAGTGTAACAGATTCATAGGGCAAAACAGAGGCTCAAACCCCAAAGGACCTTCAAAAGCAGGGCCAGAGGAAGATGTAATATTGATGGGAGAAGGAGATGTGAGGCATTTCTCCCTGATGTAGACCACGAGTGCTGGATAGTGCAATAAGCAGACAGTAAACTACAAACTGTAGTTTCTTTCCATTGCCTGAGTGGAAAGATGGAAAATACTTTATATATCACAGCAGTAACTCAGTTACAGTATTGAATGGAAAGCATCATTTTCAGAAGGGATTTCAGGCAAACCATCCCTGTGACAGAGAAGCGTGCTTAACGGGTGGCCTATATTTCACCCAGGAGGGATGAGAAAAGGGAAGGTAATGGAGGAGGAACCTTCTTGTCCTTTTTCCAATGGCCACTCATTACTGACTCCAAAAGGGATGGAAATTTATTGGTATTACTGAGGGATTAAAGTGTGCAGGGTTTTTTGGGAGCCAGTCTCTTAGGAACTTATAGCTGTGCAAGCACTGTGACCAGAGAGAACTTGCTTTCCTACAGTTTTGCATCTTGCAGCTGTGGGGTTTGGTGTCCAATAAACTGCAAAACTTGACTGAAATGGTTCCTAATGTTGGAGGTGTGTGCACTTCTGAACCCTCTGATGTCTATGAAGGGTTAAGCTCATCATTTCCCTCAGTTGGGTCATGGATAGCTGTCTATCCTCTAATCAGATATATATTGCTATGAAACCTCTAGGGTTTAAACATCTCTGAGCTGTTTATTTCCTACTGTCCAGTGATTTTGAAAATTATTTCTAAGGCAGAGATAGCCATACACACACACCCCCTGCAATGTGCTCCGTGAGGCTCCATGTACCACTTTTCCTTCAGAATTTGGGCTGAAAATGAATTTTGCATAAGGAAGGGCAACAGCAGCTGAGAGAGATTTTCAAGTTTTTTCTAGTTTGTTTTTTTTTTATAGACTGACCCCATGCAGATATTTAAAGCTATTTTCACACATATTAAAAATGATGCCCAAAATCTCAGTGAAACTCCAGAATCATGAATCCAGGAACACTTTTGTTATGATGGGAAGATCTTGCTGTGTCTTTATTTTGGGGCTCAAACCTGCCTAATCCATACCAGGTTTGAGTGTCTCACTTATTTGGAGACTCCACAGAGCGCAGGGGCCCTAGAAGCAATGATATTTATGTGGGGGTGATGCTGTGTCTAGCTGATTAGTGCTTGTAAGAGGATGCATTATCCTCATCTCTCTCCCCAGCTTGGTGAGGGTCATTCAGGGACCTCTATGTTGCCCTACACAGATACATCCCAAGTTTTCAGCTCCCCACCACAGTGCCTGGTGCCAGGCAACATGCCAGGGAAGGTCCCTAGAGAGCTGCAGGGGGAAGACAGCTTTCCAGTATGCCTGCCAAGTTTGCGGTCCTAGCACAGCCCTGTCAAGGAAGGAAAACCTAAGGAAATATGTAACAGCACATTCTTCAGCATCTCCTTTCCCCTCTGAGGCTTGCACCTACCATGGCCCAGTGCCACACAGCCATCTGGGGTGGGGACTAGCTGCACTGCACCTTTTGTGGGATCATGTGCCTTAATGGCTCTTTTTCCTTTGCCACAACCCATTTTCCTGATCCATACGTCCGTGGTGGAGTCAGGCCCAGGGATTACAACCCCATAGGTTTCTACTACCTGCAAGGTAACCTGGATGCTAAGCTTACTGAAGTATCTTCAATAATACAAGAAGAAATCAAAATCCTACCAGCTACCCATAGGCGCTAGGGCAGAAGAGCCAATTTCATACCATATGGGGGAAAGGACACACACAGCCCCACTCCATGGAGAGCTCCAGGGCTTATCTCCTGTTGGGAGGAAGGTCTGGGATGTATTCTGCGCATCCGCCCTGCAGCAGAGGAATGCTATTGGCAAGGAGTGGCTGCTGTCAAGCCTGACACATTCAGCAAATTCTTTGGCTCTTGTCACTTACCCAATGGCTCTTCCTGGTCTTAGCAGCCTGGGGATGAGAGAAGCAAGGGAGCAGCAGGCAGAGCTGGCCAGCACCACGGCTTTTCTCAGGTTGGCAGCCAGCACTAATGCTGTGCGTCTCTTTGGGAGGTGTTCCCCTGATAGGGTCACCAGTCCCATCAGGGTAGCAGAGAAGATGCTGGCCTAGATGAGGACCAGTGATTTCATTCAGCTTCCTCCTCCTTTCACATGGGCCATCTGGTCTTGGAGAAATAAATATCCTGTGCACCCCAAAATGCTGCTAGAACAAGCGAAACAAGACCCAGCTCAAAGGCCAGAGTAAGGCTCAGAGGCAGACACAGCCCCAGGGGCTGTCCTTGTCCCACTGGTAAAGCCAGGTTTGCTATAAACCTCTTAACCTTTTTTCTGCAAAATTTTGGAGGGGTTTTCTTGTGTTCCAATGGATTTCTTCTAGGGCAATATCCATTTCTGGCCAAATTTCCAGCTATTGGGGGTAGAAAAAGGGTGAAGATGAATTCTTGCATATATCTATCGACAACAACTTTTTGTTCTATTCAAACTTTCCCCACAGGAATAAGACACACTGCCCAAAAGATCGAGCAAAACAGCTCCCATGACATGTCTAGAAGCTTATTCCCTTAATGCAAGAATACATTTGCAGCAGGTCAAGCATATTAGGTACCTTACTCTTGGTTTCCTCCCCCATGCGTGCTAGCACACAACAAAGCACTCACCTTGCATTCAGAAGTTTGCCACATCCTTCACTAGAGAGAAACTCCGCAGAAGGCAGAAAAAAAATCTGATACGTGGTTGCTTTTGTCTTTGATAACATGAATATTTCAGTGCAAATAACTTGATGACACAGCTTTGGGTAGGAAAGCAAAGATTCTTTGAAACAGGATTTTGATAGGCTAAAAGGAATTAACAAGTCTGTAAGAATATTAATGGAGTAGTGGAACAGAGAGACTCCCCCAGCGCCCTTGCAGCTTCACAAAAAAAGCAGGAATTCTCAAGAAAAAAGAAAAAATTTAAAAAATAATCCAACCCTTCTTAAGATAGGATTGCATTAATCACAAAGCAAAACCAAATACTACAGAATGACATTCCAAAACACCATATTAATGCAACAACTGCTTGACAGGGAAGAGGCAGAAGGCTGTCTTTTCTTAGATCCCAATTACGTGAGATAGCTCTCAATCAGGTCCACCAAAGAAAACAACTGTGTCAGAAGAGTATCTTCTATAACCGGCTCTTCTTAACAACCCCAATGCCTTTCCTTCCTGAGAGTAGGAAATAAGTGGGAAAGCTGGGATCTCCAGGCTCCAGGGATCATCATTTTGTCATCTCATCAGTGTGTGTGGCCACAACAAAAAGGTGCAGAAAACAAAAGATTTAAAATGTTATCACCCCAAATTTAAAGGTGCAAATGAGATAGTTTCCCTGGAATCCCCTTCACTGAACAAGTTCATTCATACCCATTTAATCAGGTTGTTATCCTCACATACTCTGATTTCTGTACAGGAGGATAAAGAGCTGGCAGCTCTGTGCTTTCCAATTGCCAAAGGACTAACCACCAAGTCACTCTGCTATTTCAGCTCCCTGACATTTCTTTTTCATCACAAAAGGTTGTTGTCACCTGCTTTGCAAAATGTGAGGATGGTCCTTATTCCTTCTGAGAACTTTAGCAGAGAAGATACATGCTGTATGTGTTACACACTGTATTCACAGGGCAGCATTAAGACCTGCAAGCTCTGGAGAAGCAGCTTGAAATGTGGGAGAAGAAAACCCCAGAGAGTGTTTGTAAACAGTGCTTTAAGTGAGGTCAGAGTCAAAATGAAGAAAAACAAGGCAGGATCAGGTGGCTTCTAGGGCAGGGGCTCATAAGGGTGGGACTTTCACACACTTGCATTGAGTAAAGAAGGGGTAAGCAGCCAGATGAGAGTATAAATTAGGGAAGAAAGTGATGGGATGTGGTGAAGAGCAGAGAAGTAGCTGAGCTCAGTAGTGAAAGGGGGAGAGTTAAAGTAGGGAAGTAGACCTCTAAAACTTTGGAGTTAAAAAGATGGGGGAATTGCAGGGGAGGAGGAGCAAATGCATCAAGGAGGGATATCAAGGAAAGAGAGAAATGCAGGCCACATAGAAGGAGGATCTGAAATTTGCAGGTGCAGTATTTTGTCAAGTCGGTAAGCTAGAGTGCTTGGAAGAGGGTGGTATCAAGAGAGGAGCTCACTGGATTGAAGAACATTAATGCTGTGAAAACAGGAAGCTCATGAGTTCAATGGAAACATTATAAAATCTCATTTTTTACAATAAGTGTCTTGCTTGCTGGCACAAATGGTGCACAGATGTCTTCCAAGCTCTTCAGTCCATACTTCTGGGTGCAAGCATTGGGTGATAAATCCATTGCTCCCGGAGACCTACCTGGTTTTGTGCCTAAGAAATTATTTATACAGTAATATGTTCATCTTCCCACACAGACAAAAAAGTGTTTCAGCTCCTTTACATATCCACAGCATGCCAAAATTGCCTATTCCAGTCAGTTGTAAAAGCACATTTCAGGGTTTAATGGCTACCTTTGGTGGATTATTATAACCAGCACAGCATGCAAGCTTTTTCTTACCTGTATCATTCAAAATCACCCCCAATAAAAGTAAGGAATGCAAGTGACACTGTATCATCTTGGCCTGGTATACCTCAGTGGATTTTGATTCTTCTATGTGTTATATCCAGAGGTCAAGTGAGGGAGTGATTTAACATACCCAAGTTCCAAGTGACAGACATCCGAAGCAGACTAACAATGCCTGCATAAAACTCTCTCTGATAAAATGCTATGGCTCAGACCCCATCTCAAGTTGATTGCAGGAAAAAAGCAATCTCTCTTTTAATTCAAGCTTAAGCTGTCATTTTTTTTTATCTTATTCTTAGCAATGGCACAGTGGATAAAACTTAGAAACACGGAGAGTCAGAGCCCTCTTCACGCCCTCTTGACTGTATCAGGGCTGAAAGGAAATGAATGCAGAAAACAAACCCTGCTTTTTCCTGCCACAAAGGCTCAAAAGATTGCTCCAAGATCACACATAGAAAGTACATAATCATCTTGTGGGTTGTTGAACGCCCACAAGCTGCTGTCCTGTGGGAATTATGGCTTTTCATGATTGCCCCTTCAGGATGCAAAAGGTTTGCTGTAGACACGGCATTGGTCGGAGTTCTAGATCTTACCCTGCTTGTCCCACTGACCTGGGAAAGTCATTTTGCTACCCTGTGCCTTTGCCTTGGTTCAAATCCCCCATCATCTGCATTTGGCTCTCACACTGCTCGCACGCTGCCTAGGAAATCCTCGACGGCAGTCCGTGCAGTCAAGGGTAACTAAATCACAATTAGTCACCCTGATGCCAGTGGGGCAAATCTGATAGTCAGTAGTTCATTACTCATGTCTATTTATTTGGCTGAGGTAGTGCAAAGCCTATTTTTAAAATAAAGTAATAAAAATGTTGACAGAGGGCTGCTGCTTTTGGAAGGAAAAAAAAATAATCAGGACTTTCCCAGACTGAAAACTGTTTAGGGCACTACTCTCATCCATCACTTTGTATGGCTCTGTGATAACTCTCCTTATGATTGCAAGTCATTCTCTATCAGCATACAGAGACAGCTCTCCAGAAAGACACAAATAGAAACAGGCACAAAGCTGCTTATTGGTAAATAAATCAAAGAGGAGGAATTGGGAGAAGGAAACAACACAAAGCTCTCTCTGTCAGAACAGCAGAGATTTATGTGAGAAATCCACTGATGGTTCAGGCCACTGGTGCCATTTTCCAGGGTATGAATGGGTGGATCTTTTGCATACGTTTTGCTGGGTTGACTTAAGTAAGTCTTGACAACTCTCTTTCCCTGGGGACTAGACTAAAAGTATTGTTTAGAAATCTAATATATGGTTTATTTACTCGATTTGTGCTGAGCACTACAGTTCCTTCAGGCCAGCTTCGGCAGTCCATTACTCCATTAATGCTCCATTACTGAAATTAGTGCTGTAATTGGAAGGAGGGAGGATGATGGTGAAGGGGACACTTTTTAAAGGAGCAGGTCCTGCTTAATCCCATCATGGAAGAAAGCATTAGAAAAAAACTCAGCTGCTCCCTGCCAAGCCCTTCCCTTAGGTAACGGGGTAGGGAAGAGAAACTTCTCTCTGGTGGATGACATGCAATAGATGTGAACAGCCAGATCTCCCCTCTGGCAGGTTAAAGCTGTTCTCCTTGTCCTGTCCCTACAGGCCCTTGTCCAAAGCCCCTCTCCAGTTTCTTGTAGCCCCTTTAGGCACTGGAGCTGCTCTGAGGTCTCTCCTTAAGGAGCCTTCTCTTCTCCAGGCTGAACCAGCCCAGCTCTCTCAGCCTGGCTCCAGAGCAGAGCTGCTCCAGCCCTTGCAGCATGTCCGTGGCCTCCTCCGGACTCGCTCCAGCAGCTCCAAGTCCCTTTTGTGCTGTTGCCCCAGAGCTGGATCAGGACTGCAGGGGGGGTCTCCCCAGAGCACAGTAGAGGGGGAGCATCCCTTCCATGACCTTTTGCTCACGCACTGGGGGGTTCTAGGCTGTGAGCACACACTGAAGCCAGGTCATGTTGACACTTAGGTTTCACCCTCAGCTCCTGGTCTCTTGCATGGAGATGGCACTGTTCATAGGGCTGCTACTGCAGTCTCTCCTCCCATGGTCCACTGCATAGGCAGACTTCAGGTGGCTGTTTTACAGCCTTCAATAACCTAAGAGAAAAGACTCAGTGCTAAGGAAGACAGCTTAACCATGGAGGTGAAGCATGGAGCTGAGTTTGGCTCCCACCGCAGGCACTTTTTGAAGCCATGGTAGATGCAACTGTGTTTGGGTCCACAGAGATTCCTTTCACTCCTTGGCTTCACTCATCCATCCCATCAAATACATTGCAGCATGAAGGAATTCAGGATCTGTGTATTTGTATTTACTAGTAAGTCAGCTAAATTTCATCAAGGGAATTTCATGGATGCTCTATCCAAAAATTGTATATGTGCAATCAGAGTTTGCAATAATTTTTCAAAATTGATTGTAAGCTGGTTACTGAGTAACAAATACCCTGTACAGTTATCTTAGATAACTGAAATATATACTGCAAATATACATATTTATTGGTTTACTTAAATCGAAGACCTGTCAGAAGACCAGCAGAAGGGTAATACAATAGCCCTAGAGAGGTCATCTGTTAAAAGAGATTAAAGAATTTACAATAAGAAAAAATGTCAGAGCTTTTAGCTGGGATGATGCAGCTTCCATTTCCCAGCCAGTGATTTGTTTTGCCAAGGCTGGAACTGGAAAGCCCCAAAGAAAACCGAGGACTTAAAAGATTTGCCTTATAGAGGTGAGGGACTATGAGGACAGGCCATAATCCTGACTGTGCTCACAGGGAGCAGAATACACAAACTTTGCTGGAGGGGTCAAGATAGTAAAACTTGGCTATTACAGCACAGTAGGACTTAGGGTAAAGTGCATGTCCTATCCTTCTCCCATTTGGATTTGTTCCCATCACACAGACTCAACAAGATTTGCTCTGAAAATGCTGTCTGATTGCTGGGATAAGCCACAGGTCTGGAAAGGAAGCCTGTGAGGTTCCCCCCACAGCCCAACCCTGTCCCTGGCACTACCTGCACCCCAGTGATTGCTCAGCTGTAGGCACAGGGTCCATCACAGCAGGAGAAGGTAGAGGCTGAGGGAAGCTCCCACTGGAAAAACTGAATGTCTCCGCTCACAACAAGAGAGGTCTATTCTCATAGAAAAAAATCAACCTAAAAAGAAACAGAAGCAAGCCTTTCATCTTACATGCTTGTGAAAAAGACCATTAGCTCTTTCAGACCTCTGCGTTTTGAGGGCACAACCACATCCCTTCTAGGCTACAGCAAAGATACTGCTCCTTCAGGCTGTGCTGCTGATCAGGGTCTCCTTTCCCAGGCTGAGCCACAAGGACAGGATGAGAGTTTATCGCTCCTTCCTTGCCCAAAATCTGAGCCACAGGTAAGAATTGGAAGGAGAGCTGCATCAGCAAGAGTGAGCAGATAAGCTGTAGAGATGGTTGAAAGCCTCTCCACAGGATACATTGTCTGGGAGAGCCAAGGCACCCTGGTGTCACAGGTTGCTATCTCTCTGGGCAGCTGGCAGCATCTGGGGACCCATGCATCCACCCTGCTACCAAGCCCTTGACTAAGAAATGCATCAGCATGCCAGGATGCTAAATATGCTCCTACTGGTGAGTGCCCCTGGAAGAGGACTCTTTTAGAAAGTTCAGATGGGCACTTCATCAAGGTGGAGACTGTCAGGATACAGGGAAAATAATAGAATGGTTTGGGTTGAAGGGACCTTAAAGCTCATCCAGCTTCAATCCCTTGCCATGGGCAGGGACACCTTCCACTAGACCAGGTTGCTCCAAGCCCCATCCAACCTGGCCTTGAGCAGCACCAGAGATGGGGCAGCCACAGCTTCTCTGGGCACTCTCTGCCAGTGCCTCAGCACCCTCAGTCAAAAATAACATTACAAGAATAAAGAAGCCTCGATTCTCCATCTTTCCAACTTACAGACTACTGTGGGTTTCTCAACAAGGGCTTCAAGAGCAAAGAGAAAACTGGGAGGGACAGGTGAATGCCCCCTCAAGAATTAAATCCCAATTAACACGCCATCAGTGACGAAGGAAGCATTTTACGTAGTCGATTAAAAGACTCCCCCCTATTGATCTTCACAGCTAATCATTGTCCTACCCCTGCTTAGGGAGTGCAGACACAAACCAGCGATCTAAATTTATTGAGACTCCAGGCAATCAATAGGTCAGACTCCTGGAGAAGCATTATGCAGGAAGAATTTCTAAGTGACTCATCATGGGCTGGTGAGTTCCAGGTCTCCAGTAGGTCTCTGAAGCTGTTCCCTTCTCTGTCTGGACAGTTCATGCAAGGCCAGGGTTGTTCTGTGTATGCTCCTTGTCAAAGTCCAGACATACAGCCCGTGACAAAACAGCAGCCTTCGGCTCAGTATCACGGCGGGAGAGCCGGGTACCTGGAGGCAGCAGACAGCCTGCCATATGAGCCCTGCAGTTTTGATTTAAGCAAAACAAAAGTGAGTAGCTGTAATTTCACAGATGGGAGCAATTCATTAGCTAGGAAAAGATGTGGTCTCTCTAATCGGGAGTGACTGGGGGAGCTTTTGATGCAAATGGCCACTTGCAGCTGCCTCTCGGGTCAGTGAAAAACAATATACTGTGAGATGGAAAAATCAAACTGTGTATTAATTTGATAGCCTGAGACAGAGCAATATTTCTGGGCCCTGCCATGTGCCCAGGTGATCTGCCACTTCTGGAGTTTATAGTACGTGATAACAAGAGAATTGCACACTCCATTATATCACCTGCACAACTGCTGTTCATATGACTGCAGCCAAAGGGTCAGAAGTAAAATCCCTTCAAGTGACTGACCAGGGCACACTGATTGCCCAGGACTGGGAGGGAAGAGGTGAGAAAAGACAGGCTAAAAAACCCCAGCCTTGTCACAATTTAATCAATCATCATCTCAGCTTAAATGCCTTGTGCAAGGCTGATGGTACAAACCAGCCTTTCCTTGTTCTTCAATTACACTGCTGCGAAGAGTGTCCTCTAGAGAGCTGCACCTTGGCCAATATGGGTAATCAAAGGTAAGGAGTACTTTTAGTCAGGAAGAACTTTTCCTAGCTGGCAAATCTAGAGAAAGTGAGGAAATCTGGTGAAGTAACTATAAAGAGCAGCTGCCACTGCAAAGCCTGATTTCAGGGATGGTGCAGGAAACACACTCTGATTTCTGTGCATGGTGACTTATGTCTGGATTAAGGCTTCAAAAGAAATTGCCTGGGATCCATAGGAGTCTGGGATTTCGGCACATGAACATCACAAGGAGCACTTCCACCTTCGACACAAAGTAAGGGTGGCCCCTTCACCCTTCTGGGAAGAGCAGCCCATTATCTACTTCAGCTAAGCTAGTAGACTTAGGTCAAAACTCAGGTTACAGCAGGACTGGTCCCAAAAGAAAACCACTGGAAAGTCTCATGCTGACTGCAGTAAGCTTTGAAGAGAGCTCTCATTAACGGGGCACAAATAGCCTAGCAATACACTCACGTGCTTGAGGTGGGACAGTAAAAAGGGATGGAAGAGCCAGGTGGCAGTGTAGGCACTGTGGTGCTCTCTTCTTCAACTACAAACACTTCCTCGTACCAGGGTTTCTACGAGAATTAGACATAGACCCAGAATATAAGATTTAAAGATGCACCGCTTGTAAGACGCACTTGCAAACTGGTAAAGAAAACCATCTTGCTAATCCTTTAAGCAGAAGTTCTGTTTGTGGAGTAAATGAAGGAAGCATGGACATTTGCTTCCCCAATAATCTCCACAAGCAACAATCTCACTGTGATAAGGAATGTGGGAGACATGGCAGCCTGGTGTGAAAATGCATGGCAGGAGATTTAGAAAGAGAAAGAAAAACCCCAAACAAGTTGCATGTTGTTTCCTTTCTCACCCAACAGGCAAGGAAATGCAGCAGCACTATCGCTGCAGACTGTCTTCCTAATCCCCCTCTGGTGAAGCAGCATCCCATGACAAACATCTTTGGGAACAAGCATACGGACAGAAAAGGGGTAAAAAGATGGGGAATAGGCAGGGTCATTTTAATTTAGATTACTGAATGACGCAAGAAAGGTGCCTGGGGGAGAAGTCCTCAGAGAAAATGGTAAATCTTTATATTACATGACATTAATTACACTTTTACTGGTAGCTAACCCTATTACAGCACTGTGTATGGCTACAGAAGATGGTGTGGTGTCTTTCCCAACAAAGAGCTGACTTGCAGGAGGCCCAGGGGCCCAGCCATGAATTTTACTGCGCTCCATGTCGCAGCTCATAAAGACTGCTTAATGCACTTCTTTGCAAGTACTTTTCTTTGAGACTTTTACCAGATTAGAGCCATGGGGAGGAGCAGAATTCACAGTCTTTATGTGGGTTCCTTGAATTGGAAAAGCATTGCAACACCAGTGGTGTAGGGTGTCCTGACAAGCCCTATCACTTGTGCTGCCTTACACTCCAGCATAAGACCTTGGAGCACAGAGCTCAGCACAGCTATGGGATGTAATCCTTGGCCTGCTTTCACAAAAGTGGCAGAAATTAGTTCTCCAGTCTCACTGGGAGACCAGCAATGACTACCATAGACTCAGGTGGCAATGGACAGCAGAAGAGGTTCAAGGCTGGAGCAACATTGGTGGAGTTTTGTTGGAAGCAGTAAGCATCAGAGAAATAGAAAGACAAAAAGCAAAAGAAGATTAAAGGGCAAGAAAAGTATTAGCCAGGCTCTGAGAGATTACAATGAGAAATTATTTGTTCCAATCACTATTATGTAAGAGCTTCAGAGTGTGGAGTGTGGATGACAGAAACATCCGTCTCATTTGTCCTCTCTTTCCCTCAGGACAGTAGGGCTTGGCCAACACAGAATTGCATCAGGTTTCTTCTCTCCAAATCTCTTACAAATCCCCTGAGCGGAACTGTGCTTTGGGCAAAAGGTGTAACAGAGATACCAAGCAAGGTGCTCAATGGCAAGATCCAAACAGACCAAAAGCAGACAGGAAAGCTATGTCAATACAAATGCCTTAACAGAGATCTTGAGGTGCCCCTGATTTACTCTGGTGCTGAGTGATTGCAAGTCTCTTTCTCAACTATAGCTGAAGGTGCCATTGATGAACTGGAGATCAACTAACCCACAGAGGTTCTGGGTGCCAGCAAGAGTGTGAGCATTAGGAGGACTAGAGCAAGCCACAGATTTAGGCTGGTCCCTCACATGGCTTGCAATTTGTCAGAGCCACTTTTCAATAGCAGCTGAAACAGGCTCTCCCAAGAGCCATAAGCAGGGACATGAGCAGGCAAACCACCTCATGCAGCACCTGAGGGGCACAGCCTGCAGCTGGCATGCCAAAAATGCTCTTTTAGAACAACAGATGGATGGAAGAATGAAAATCAGCCAGTTGGCACCAGAGAAGCAGTGAGTGGATCTCGCAGATCCATCTGGGCGTGGGACTACCTGCACACTGTAGATGTAACCCTTGCTGGAAGCTACTGCAACCCATCCTCTACCAACTGAACTTCATAGGGGACTTCCGTAATCACAGGCTTCCTTCACTAAGCTCATCCTCTCATTTTGCTGGAACTGAATGAATGGTGGCACAAAATATTGGGTCAATATCTTCTGACCAGCTGAGAATGACAGCTAGTATCAGGAAAATACATTCTCCTATAGACTTAGATAGATTTGAAAGCAAATCTTCCCATAGTCTCATACTGCAATTATACTTCTGTCCATGCGCGCTGCATTAGTAGGGGATTTCTCCTCATGCACTGCAGACAGCCTGTGCTGGTTGCTCAAGCAGTGCAGCAAACTAATGCTATGGCAGACTCTTCCAAAAATAACTTTCTGCCTGCTTTGTGCGCTTGCATGTCCAGATGCTGAGCAGTAATCAGTGCAAGCACGTGTACATGAGGTGCGCAACCTGCGTACAGTACCGAGCTTCAAACGCAGACTTTGAATGAATGCATGAAACACATCCTGATCTGAAATACCACCCAGCAGTGTGTGCAAGTCTTTGTGTAGCAAAACTTCAGCAATCATTTCAGGGACCAGACTGCCATGGCTGAAAAAGAAAATACTTCCCATATGGGAAAAAATAATGATTCAGAAAGGACGCAGCCATGCCACAAGATTCTTTGAAGGTTATACTGTATCCCTGCCCCTGATACTACCACTTTGGCATCACAGGAATAGCTAGATAGTACTTTTCTTCAATAATCCATGATATTTTTCTCCTGAGTCAGTTCTCCAAAGAGAAGGTACTTGAGCAGCAGGACCCCCAATACTATGTGACCCCAAACTCATTTTCCACACCATCTCCTGGGTCCCTTTGAAAGTTCTCCCAGTTTGGGTCAACATTTTTATCTGTGACACTCAGCTTAAAAGAGAGCATCAGCACAGCAAACAGCCTGTTTAGCTACAAATATACATCTCATGTTTGGGTTCCTGCATATTTCCTTCAATGTGTGTGCCCTTGGCAAGGCTATCCCAGGGCTGGGACCTTCATAGGTTGTCTGTACAGCAAGGCTTGGTCATCTTCTCCCAAGGAGACCCCCGGTGATGTCTCTCCCCTCTCTGGAACTGTTTGCTTTTACAAAACTTGTAGGAACAGCTTACCTCTGAGGTAGGTTCATGAGCACTAACTACCTGGATGAGCAGGGGCAGCCAAAGTACAATTGCTCCATCCCCTCTTCCTAGAGAAATGGCAGAGAAAAATCCCAAACACATGAGCAGGAGAAACATGAAATGACCAAATGCAGCAGGAGAAAAAGATGCTTTAGGAAGGGGAAGAACAGCATAGGGAAGCTTCAGACTCCTCAAAGAGAGAGAAGGTGAGCTACTACCTCTCAGTTTTATTCCCCTACCTTTCCCACTTGCTTGCTAACAACCCCTGCCTCCCCATCCCAGCTTGCCCAGTGGATGATCCCTCATGCAACCTGCCTTGGTGAACTGTAAGTTGGATGCTTCCATAAGGGAAGCCACCACTCCTTAAGGGAGTAGGGAGGTTGTGAACCCCCAGTGCCACCACTGAGCAGGTTACCAAGGTTGTGTTGTTCTTTCCTCTTGCTTCGAGTTCTTGAAGGGATTCCTGGGAGCAGAAGGATAAGGGGAAAAAAAGGAAAGGGAAGAGGGGGGAGAGGCTGTGAGGGGAGGAGGAGCAGAATGGAGTTATGCTCACAGCTTTTCACAGCTGAAAACAGACCCCACTGCTGGTAATGTGAGAGGGCTGGAGCAGGCGCCAAATGGATAAGGCTGTAGACAGTGGGACCAGAGCACTGATACTTGCCAGTACCTACAGATAGGAGACAAATAATTGGCACATGTTAAGAAACATAAAAAAAAAAGGGAGAAAAAGAAAGAAAGAAAAAAAAAAGGGGAAAAAAAAAAGGGAGAGCACGAGGGAGACAGTTGTTAGATGTCCGTATTTGCTAAATGTGTCTGGCAGGAGCCCCTGCAAGGAATTTAATCAGCAAGAGTTGTTTAAACTGGGCTTAGAAAACAAGCCCTGTGCTGCTAGTAACGAACTTCATATCATCTGCAACTCCTGTTTGCTGACGACATTCAATTTGTTAATTCTGCAGCTGGTGATAGGGGTCAGATATGAAAGTGACGATTGTTTTTTGACGTTCCAACCTCTGCTCACATCTTTCTAATTAATCCTTTTAGGAGCCACCAGCACATCAAGAGAAGTGCGGGGAGGGAGGGTGGAGGAAGAGAGATGGTTTTTCCACGCCTGCCCTGGCAACTCCTTGCCTCCCACTATAGTGGGAAGGCGGCACAAGGGCATTGCTGCTATTTGGTCCTGTGAGGATGAGGCTTTTCACATTGTCTTAGAAAACTTTAATGTTAGAAAAGTAGGTATTGAAGAAAAAAAAAAAAAAAGAAAATAAAGGCCATCTTCCCACCTAAAATAGCTCAATTTTAAATCTGGTGAGTATTTCATATGAACTATCTCCATTGGAGAGGAGATGGGTAGTAGAACTGGTGGTGGGGTATGAAGCCATCCTCACTAGCTTACCCTGCTGATATGGGGCTGGGGGATCTCCCAGGAATTGGTTTTAACAGCTGACAGTGTACTAGGAGATATTAACTCAGGAGCCTGAACTTCTTACTCAGGAAGTAATTTAGGGTGCTGAAGCCACACATGCCTTGGAGAGGACCAGCCAGAGCATAGCAAGCACATGTGGAGAAGGACAGCATCATCGAATAAGAACAGCAATCCATGAAAATCACAGAGGGCTGAGAGATGCTCCAAGGTTGTTCTTGACCAAATGAAGTCTTGAAGCAGAGATATGTCTCTGAAGCCTCTTTCAGTTGGCATGAAAACTGTTCATGCTGTGTTCCTTGCATTCTCTTTGTGGCAGTAAGCTCATTCCAGGTTCATCTGGTCCCTGGTGGGCTCTGCTGCAGGTCTTTGGTTGTGCTGGCAGTGGGAGGCAGATGGTCACCAAAGCTGGTCCCAGTTCACAATAGACTTTGGCACAATGCCCTATAGTAGAACTTCAATCCAGATGTAGCGCAGTGAGATCTGTGTCCATTTGGAGAGGTTGGATGAAAAGGCCTTGCTCCCACGGGAGTGCTGGCACAGCCAGGGATGCACATCTACCCATGTGCTCTGTTCCAATGGGACCTGACGCTGTACCTTTAGCTCTAGTGCAATGTCCCTGATTCCTCTCAAGCAAATGAAGAGCTACCAGCTCATTCTAGCCAGGTATCTGCTGGACACTGTTTTGTCTGTGGCCAAAAGATGCACCCACTTGCTTACATGCTGTCAGTGCTCCAGTTTTCCTACAGAAGTTTTCACTCAACTCACTTTACTAATCAACAAGTACAGCTGTGGCCTCGTAAGGGTTTATCCATCCAATATAAACTTGCAGTATCTGATGTTGTGAACAGAAGTCAAAGCAACCACCGTAAACGATTGTCTTATTTTTTTTATAGACTGTATTAGTATGAATTGATTTGCACATAGAATCATTTAGGTTGGAAAAGACCTTTATGACCATCAAGAGTCCAACTGTTACCATAGCACTGCCAAGTCCCCAAGCACCATGTCAACAGCAGAAAGAATGTCTATTGCTCTGTCACTCTAGACTCCAAAAATCAGCAAAACAGAGGCTCAGTTCCGCTCTTGGCATGTTTGGAACAACACTAGCATCAATTGAATTAGCCTAGATTTACAACAGTAGGCTCATGAGCAAGCCTTGCCCCTACAGTGTCTCCTCAGTTTGTTCTAAACTTCATGCAGAAAAGCTAGGAAAAACACTAGGGCAGGGGGAGAACTGAAAGCTGCAATCAATTTGATGAGTCACATAAAAAGATTAACAGCAAAATAGAAGTACTGAGTGGCACTCACCCAAAAAGGACATTATGGATGATCATGCTTTGTGATTACCACCCAGGACAATAAGACTGACCAGCTCCCTTGAGGTCTAATGTTCAAACGGTGAGCGCCCAGCAGACATTTAACGAGACATCAGATCTCATGAAGCTGATTTTCGCAGCACCCTCCAACATGGAGACGCCCAGAAGTTCATTGTTAGACATTTGAAATCTCAAATCAAAAGCCTTTCAAGTACCAACATCATGTAGTCATCTGCACAGCTGGCAGATGTAAAACCAGATGCCACATCCCAGTTGCAACAGAAAACTGGTATTTCCCTGTCCTTGATCAAAAAGAGTTCTTTGACTTCTCTTATTTGGTTGGTTGAGTCTTGGCTGAATTATAAAACAGAGAAGAACACCAAAGACTGACATTAGCATAAAGAACTCTGCTGAAAAACATACACACTAAAATTCACATAATGAATAAAATTACGCCAAACAAGAACCACACGATCTGCAAAGATATTGGTAGAAGTATCTTCCCACTGGAGCATCACTACCTGCCACTAGCAGGTAGCGCACTACTAAAGCCTGCTGGTAAAGAAAAATGAGTATTGGAGAGCTGCCTGAGGTGCCTGATCGACCCCAGCTCACAGAAGAACAAGATCTCTGCTACATCTACTTGTGATTAAGGAGGAATGACCAGAAGGAAGAGGCTGCACTGGGACAGCAGCAATGCAACAGATTTTCCCCATCCAATAAGCAGAAGGCAAGAACATGATTAAAAATGACAGAATTTCTCAGGCTGTAACTACATGCACTGTTGTCAATAGGCTTTTGCCTATGGCATTTGTGAACCGGAGCATGGCTTTCCCTCATGCCACATTCACAGGCTTAACTTAGGTTAACAAAACCCTGTTGGCACTGATCATCTCTGCCAGCAGCAGCAATGCAAACAGGGGCAAGCGGGTCATGGTATCCACTCTGCCTAGCTAGAAGCACAAAGCACCCAGTGAAAGGCATTATCCTCTCCAGTGTTTATGTTCAGCTTTAGCACATCCTAGCCATTTTGTTCTCTGTATGGCCAAGTCCCACAGGTACCCTGTTATGTAAAAGACACATTGTTTATTATTCAAGTGTTAACAAAGTACTTGAGTGGGAAAGTAATTTGTTTTCATGGGAGAAGAAAAACCCCAACCAAAGCAGGTATGGCAAGAATCAACAGCTCCAACAGCAACAAGGGTATCTTTTACTGCTCAAACCCACTGTAGCAGTGTCCATGTACATGCTTTGTGCAGGCAGCTGTATCCCTCCAGCTGTCTCTCAAACTGCAGCTTTTCACTTGCCAAACGACTTTGCTCATTCTGCCATTCTGGCAAGCTATTTACATGATTTTATTAAATCATCACATGTACTGTTATAAATTCTATTTTGGGGCAATTAGTCTGATTTTCTCAGGGGGGAAAAGGCCTTCACATCAACCCAGAACGTATGCCTAACGCCACCCATTGTCACCCTATTTTCCTCAATATTTTCATTTTTCTTTCACCAGACATGTCTCTTGCCACAATATGAGGTTCAAATAAATGAGAAAATATGTATTTTAAAGGAACACACCCTCTCTCCAAGACACACACACAAAGGAAAAGCAAAGCATTTGTAGATAGAAAACAGTTAAAAGGAGTAAAGTCAACAAGGACAGTGCTTCAGTAATCAGTATTCCCAGATAGGTGATGTCAAAATGGTAATTATCCTCCCAGAGCTGCCTGGAAAACTAAAGCAGGAGGTAAGTGTCCAAATAACTGTATTACACTGCTCTCACCCTGTGAGGGTAGTGAGTACATCTGGAATGATGTGCTCACAAAATGGTCTTCATCTTCTACAGCCCTTCAGGGCTCTATGGAAAGGGTGTAGTTGGTCCAAAGGGACATAATTACAAATAAAGGAATGAAATTGAGCACAGTAACACTTGCACTGTTTATCAGGACAAAATTCCCGAGCAATGAGACATAGCTGACGTGAAGAACAATGTCCTTAAGGAATCAATGGGAACTCCATTAAAGGTTACATTAGATAAAGCAGTCTGTGTTAAAACTTGGAAAGAAAAAGTTTCCAAATACTCTGATTTCTTCTGCAGACCAAATGGCAGAGTGTCCATTGAGCAGCAAAGTTACAAAAATGTCTTTAGGTCTCTGGCTTGTTTAGGTTATTGCTTGGAGAGCAATGCAGAAGAATTAGATTGCGTTAAAACAGAGTTATTCAGCAGGCAAGTCTTGGGCACTTTGGAACAATGTTATCCTCTTGCCTTTAGAGTGTGGACCCTATGAGTAATCATTTATATCTTCCCTGTCCCATTGCTCTAGGCTTGGAGGGGCTTTCAGGATGCTACTGCAGTACGAGGAGTCAAGAGCAGGTTGATGGAGGTGGCACATTCCTCATTTGTATACTATTTTACTTGTACAGGTCACTTCTATTTGTGTGCCTAGCCATGGACAAAGAAATCTACTTTCAGACATGTTCTTCCAAAACATTAGCATTTATTATAATATCTATAATAAATACATACATTTATTACATACATATATATACACACATATATATAAAACCCTCCTTGATGTTTCCAACATGAATTCGGACATGTCCTTCCCAGGCAACATACCACCCCCATGCACATCGCAGACCTGCTTCTGAAGTGAGAGCATTTCCCATCTCCTAGGAGTGATAGGACCCGTACTGAAGACCATCACTTGCAGGTTTGGTTTTTTTTGCTTCTCAGCATAAGAATGCCCAAATTGTTTGGGAGGCTACAGTTCAATAGGTGAACACAGGAGGGGGAGAATAAGGACAAGTATATGAAGCTACCCACTGAGCTATCTAGACCCATGTTGAGTAAATGAAATGCTGAATGAAAGCAGCTCGATTTAAAAATAAACACAGGAAAGTCAGACCCTTCCAGTGAAAAGACTACTTAAGGCATGCTACTTAGGAACAACAGATTAAAGGAATAGCTAAATCAGCCTTTTAGCTGTTTGCAATATGTTACAGGGCAAGGAAAAATCCTTCATTGTCACTGTGAGCAACCACCTACACCAGAGCCTGAACATGTCAGAGAGATAGACCCTGATGCCCAAATGCTGTTAAAAAAATACTAAGATTTTAACAGCACTGCACAGAGACCAGCTCTCTATTATTTATAAAGGTCAATTTCCAACTTGGGACCAAAAAGATACCCACACAAGTGAGAAATAGGGGAAACAACAGAGAAATAGCTTGAAACAATACTGTTACTGTGCACCATTATGGATGCAAGATGAGTGCCCTTCTCTCCTCCTATAATGAGAGGTTTGATCTGTGTCCCACAGGCTGAAAAGGGACAAGTGATCCATGGACCAGCAGGCTCAACTCTCTCACCAGCAAGTGCCAATGCATTTTGCATTAGCACTTCATACAAGGAGACCCTGAGTTCCAGCACCAATGGGGCCAGGGGAGTGTGAAAAACCTCCAGAATATGCTTTCTCACAACCTAACAGATAACTTGCCATAAAGCCCAAAGAGAGTAATATCATCCCAGGACATAATATCCCATGTTATAATTCAGTCATCAAAAGAATTAGTTGTCACTCACAGGTTATGTACCCAGTCCTTGAAACTACTACTGAAAAGGATTGAAACTTTGCTCCTCAAAGTCTATAGTCTAAATTTGCATAAAATCTAGCTTGTTCAACTCTCTCTGGAACAACGCAGATGGTTTGGAAAACAGAAGAAAGGATGAGCACATGAGCACACTAAATCCTTCCATTCTATGGAGTTCACTTTGTAAAAGTATCAGGTAAGGAGAGGAAAGCAGAGAGAAATGCTTTAAAATCCAAATACTTTAAAAAATGAGAAGGTTAACACCAAGGAGATTATTTTATCTCCCAAGGTCAAGTACAAGGTGCCCTGACCGAGCAGCCGTCGGGGACAAGGCTAAAGTAGTAGGTTTCTCCTTAAAAAAAATGCAGACCAAGGATCAAAATATAGACTGGAAATTGAAGTGCAAGAAGAGAAAAATGCTTACATTAGCCTGGGTAAGTCTATCTGAGTCTTGCCTATACTAGACAGGGTTTGCTGGAAAAGGGAAAACTCAAAACTACCAGTAAACTGTTCTACTTGAAACACAACCTTCTATTAGGAAAAAGGAGCCTTTTGGCTGGTATAGCCCAATACAATCCCTTCCAAGCCAACCTGGGGAAAGGATTCAGCTGCTGCTGAACCATTTACCTGTACCTGCAGCTTGATGAGGAATGATGTTGGCTTTGCTGGCAACAGTTAACATCTTGGTATTTAAAACTACCACTGGAATCTTAGCACACAAGCCCGGGGAGGAAGTAGCAAGTTTCATAGGCTGCTTTTCAGAGCAATACCATGTCCTGGGGGGCAGCGTTTATGATTTCTACACAACCCCCTTAAGAAAAAAAAAGATCCAATTCATTACTTGAAGTTGGAAAGAAAATTGATTAGCTGCAAAATTTTAAGTGTAAATATCCAGAGGAAGACAGAAAATCCAAGGGAATGGGGGGAAGTGGAGGCTCTAGCCTTCTGTCCCTTGGCATGGAAGCATTTGAAGCCCTCTCTAACCTGTCAAAAGAGGGTCCTGGTGTAAATGACCTTGTTTCCCTTCTTGATCCTTCCCCAGCTTGAATGTGCTGCATCTCAAACACCAACTTTGAGCATGGACAAGGGGGAATGGGTTTAAACTTAAACGGGGGAGGTTCAGGTTAGATATAAGGAAGAAGCTCTTTACTGTGAGGGTGGTGACGCACTGGCACAGGATGCCCAAAGAAGTGGTAAATCCTCCATTCCTGGCAGTGTTCAAGATCAGGCTGGACAGAGTCAGCCATGATTAGAGTGGGTCTAGAGTGACCCATGGTAGGGGGCTGGAAATAGGTGATCTTGCTGTCCTTTGCGACTCAAACTATTCCATGATTCTGTGATTCCATGGGTCCCAAACTCTAAGCCCTTCCAAATTCCCCTCGCCCAACTGAGGCAATTTCTGCAATCCAGTCTCATGATTTTGCACTACTCAAACCTGCCCCTCTACCTCCCACCCTTTCAAAAGCTCCATCTCAGAAGCTGTTTTTATCTCATTGCAATAGAGCTACAGCAAAGGCTTGTGAAATACTGGCCTAAAGCACATTTCCTCACGTGGTTCTGCAGCTTGTAAATATCAAACTTTTCTTCCATGTGGGCTTTACTTTCAAGTTTCTAATAGAAATGATGGACAGGCAGACACCACCATTCTGCAGCCAGTACAATGCAGACAGCCAGGGATCCTGCGTCCATTTCCTCCCAGGTTTTGGTTTTGGTTCCCAGTGGTGGGGATGCCCAAGATCGTTTAAGATAGTTCAACATCCAAGTCTCTGTCTTAGACTGTTAGTGCCCACTGCTTGAAATTTGCATGCAGATGCCCAAGCTTAATCTAACAAGGAAAGGGTCATTTTAGCTGATGACCGCTTTGCCATTTATAAGTGAAGAAACCCACTCCACAAAAGGGTGCTTCTGATAAACACACCAGTCTCCATTCAAAGTGATAAACATTTCCAGGACAATCTTCATTTTCTACTACCAAACTATGGATCTCAGCGTTATATTCAGCACTGCAGATTTCTTATTTGTGATCTGCAGTCATAGGAAAAATTATCCTTCAAAAGTTAACTTGGTAGGACCACAATATGGGACTTGCTGGCCAAAATAATGGGAATAAAACATTTCTTCTTTTCTCAAATTACTACGCCTAAAAAAAATAATTCAGAAAAAAAAACCCAACAACTTTATCTTCCAGAAATGTCCATTTGCTTTGTGCCCTTCAGAATCCATTGATTTCTTCTCTTTTCTTCCCTGGAGTAATTGCCCAAACCTTTTCTGCCCATCCACACTTTCTCAACCAGAAGCTACAGAAGTATATACTATCAGTGTGTGTCAGAGGTGTTAACCTAAAGAGACAATATTAACAAAATACATAGATCTGTCTGCACAGCCTCTTTTACCCTTGCTCATTTGCACTTTTCAGGAAGCAAGGAGCACAGGAGGGATTTTCACAATGGTATCATTTCAGATTAGTATGAAGAAAATCCTTGGTCCTTTCTGTGTGCTTGGAAGCCTATAGTAATCATATTAATCCGGGGTCCTTATTGCTGGTTAATGGAATTCTTTTAATATTGACCCAAGTTTCTAGTAAATAGATTTGCATTGATCTGGTGATGTATAGAGCTCAAGTAAGTCTATCTATGTGTAAGCAAATTAAAAACCTTAAGCTTATACAGCCAAACTGTATAATCCCATGCTGAAAAATTGATCCTCTGATACTCTCCTGGGGACCTTTTCTTTCTTTTTAGGTAAAGAGACACCTTCAATTTCTTTAACAGAAAAAAGATCAGCGTAATATTTGAGACAGATTTCACACTCATGAAAATCCAGTTCAAAGCCACCAGAATAAGTCTTTTTAACTAGAAACTGCACCTTGTACTGGGTAACACAGCACTGATACCTCACCAGTTGGAATGAATATATAACTGTGTTGCTACAGCATCACTCATCCTTGCTTTCCTGCCTGAGCACAGAGTTCGATAGTTTTGAAAGAAGAGGCGGACCAGAGCCTTGCTGGAATGGCAGCTATCAACCAAATTCAACGCCAGCCTCATCCCAAGTCAAGTGGTCTCAGTGTGCCCCAAAGAAGAGGGATGGCTTAAGCTTTATTTCCATAACACATGAGACTAAAATAATTGCTCAGCTTCACACACACGTTGACCCTCCAGCACATCTGCACTAGCTGTAATCCTTGTCTAACATATGCACTACTAGCACAAAGCTAGAAAAAAGACAGTCATATCCAAGATGCTGGACTGCACATAAAGATCAACCCACATTTTGGCAAACCAGACAGAGCACCTAGAATTTGGAGGTTATTTTTGTGTTACTCACCCAATACATGCACATACGTCTGTTGTATACTTAGTCTGTGAGCAGGTAAAACACAGAAGCCTGGCAAAACCAGTGGTCAGGTTGGCAGAACTTATGCAATGGGGATGGAGAATGAGCAATATCTCAACCTTCCTGGGTGGGAAGGCAGCACAATTCTGCCATGTAAAAAGCCACCTTATTAGAAGCACTAATTATCATCAAACACTAACAACCTTTAAAACCTCCCCATTGTAAGCATGAACAACTACAACTTCACAAACTGAAGCAGGTTTTGGAGGATGGGAAGATCTTCTGACTGGATGATCCCTATCTCCAATACTTACACGTGTATTTCCATCACTTACTTATGAATATTCAGATTAATTTAAAACAGCCTATCAGCAGAAATAGCACCTTTTTAGTTACTACATGCATCCCCCTGCCTTGATTTCCAAGAAGTGTTTTTATTACTTGCTCTGCAGATTTGCACTGCTAAGCAGAGACCCAGGACTGATAGCTAGCCTCTCTTCTCCTGTGCATGCAACAGCTCTGCTGGAGGAGTTTCAGATGCAAGGTCGGGGTGGTTTCTGTCTGATGGGCTTTCCACATGCTTTAGCAAAACCAGCACAATACCTTGCTTTCATAAAGAAGTTGTATGCTTCTAATGATTTCTCAACACGCACACGCGTGGTTACAAAGTGCTAAAATCATTTTCCTGCAGGTCAGCTCTATGAACTTGCTTTGGGGGGACAAGTGAAAGCCTCCAAATCACCACCAGACCTAAACAGTTTGCAGAACAAGCATAGCTCATCCCTGCACCATAGCAAACCCACTGCCTGCCAGGAGCTCAGTGCTGCATTATGGCTGTCTTAAACAGCAGTGGAAATTTAAAGGGATGCTAAAGAACACACATCAGCATTGGGTTTTAAAACCAATCTTATTACAAAAGCAGTAAAGTTCTGGCTGCACAGAGCAAAAGAGCCTTGCTATGTTTACCTACAGGATCTCCAAGGAGTGTAGGACACAACCAACCTCTCATTCTCTAGGTGGAGGAGCAAACAGATATAAAGGGGGAGTAGCATGCCCTGACCCCTCAAGCAAGGCAAGGGGCCGCTCTGACTGCTTGTGCCAGTGCTGGTTGTGCCATTTTCCTGAGTCCTGCCTACCTCAGCCTTCAGCCACAGCCCAAACTGGAAGGTGACCTGCAGGAAACTCAAAACAAGCCATTAGCGTTTTGTGTCAGCTCAGAAAACCGCAACAGGGCCAGGCAGGGAGCGGGGAAAGGCTGGGGAGGAAGTCAAGGAAATTCACTTTGGCAGAAAATAGCAAAGCCTTTTTCTGAATGTTAACTATCTAATTTAATGAAGTCTAGAGATCAGTAGAGACAATTGTCACTGCCAGCTTTGATGCATATCACAGCTCCAGAATACGAGTCAGCAAATGCATCCAACATACAAAGGGGAAAACAAAAATAAGGCAAGGATTTGACCCTTTGCTCTCATGATCCTTTAAGAAGAAAGATCACCTTTCAAAACTATGGAGGAAAAAAAAGCCTTCCCAGTCAGGACAAGCCAGCAAGGAAAAGGAGAGAGAAATCACAAGGCAAAAGAGTACAGAACTGTCATTTCTCTTCGTCGTTCTGTGGTGCCTTTAGGGCTGTCAGCAGGAGCCCTTATGGGCTGAAAACCCCCTACATAGGCTGGGAAATTAAGGAAGAATTCTGTCATCCCTGTCAGGGAGCAGGCTTGCACTTTCCCCTTGCAGGCAACTAAGTCTGCTGTGCCTTCGTGGCAGTTCTCTTCCCCCAGGGACACACTGCTCCCATGCTCATGGGATCCCCGTATCCTCAGCTCCATCACTCCCCTCCGTGTATCCTTCAGCAGGTACATGGTGAAGGAGATATTTTTTGTCTCTGGTAAGCATATACAAAGTCCAAATCTCTGTGCATCAAAGGCATAGCTAAGCAAACTAATACAGTCTGATTTCTTTCAAGCAGGTTTTTCCATAGTGATTTTCAATGGAGGAAATTTTTAAGAACCATTCTGGTCACCAGACTGGAAACCTGTTTTCATCTCCATCTGAGTTTTCAAAAGAAAGGGCAAAAAGTTGTTTTTTTGACTTCAATCTGCAAATTCAACATGGATTTCTTCAGCAGCCTCTGCTCTTAGGTCTGTAAATACCATCATGAGAGCTTGGAAAGTCTGGGATTACCCACCACTTACTTTCCTGTGTGTGTTTTTGGTGACCATAACCATACATCACCCACACAGGTTCCTGTGTTACTGTCTACAAAGACTAATGCAGCTTGATGGGAAGGTACCAAATGCTTTCTGGGTGCTCTGAACCTACTGCAGGCATCTGGGCATGGAGAGAAGGTAGTCCAAGACCCCAGTTTAAAAGATGGCTTCCAGAGTACAGCACATGGGTGCATTATCAGGGCACTCAGCCAGCTTCATTGCTAAACAAGATTTACTCAGGAGCCTAATATAGATTCCCCAAAATAAAACACAACTTACAAAGGTGGACAAACAACACTGTTTGGATTATTATGATTTCCCAGGAAAGGCTCTCCTTAATATTTCCAGTGTTTCACCTCGCTGGGAGGACAGCAGACTTCCACTTCTTTCCTGAACATCTGCAGACCTAGAGTTCTCACTCTTTCTGTTAAACACAGTTTAACATATCATTCTGGACAATCTGCTCCATCCCTAGCCAAAGGACTCAGCTCTTCTTTCCTCTCCAACCTCTTGATGCACCCTTCCTTCTCTGAAACTGGCCTCTGAGGAAGCTCTAAACGGGAGAACAGCACTTCATTTGCCCTCCCAAAGACTAGGAACCTCAGGTGTGCCCATCTCTTGCTTTATGTGACTTTGTCAGGCTACAGCCTCCATAAAACTATCACATCATAAAAAATTCTGATGGTTAACATCCATCTTCTCTCCTGCATGCTGGGATACTCATGTGAAATACAGCATCCCTAATTCTGCTGCTTGACTTCAACTTGCCGTCTCCCATCTTTCCACTCAGCCTGCAGACCTGAATTCCAGATGGTATGATCTGAGAGCCAGGACATAAAGATGCATACAAAAAAAGTGCACCCTGCCCTAGGGTATTATGGTTACTGTGTTGCTGGGTGCTGGCACTGTGACATCGGGGAGACAGGGTCCCCCCATGCCCATCCCCTCTGCCCAGTATCCTCCAGAGGAAAGCTTTTGGGGTGCTGGCCCCGAGGCAGTCCCTGTGCCCAGGAGGCCGTCCCTTCCCTTGGTGGTCATGCACTGGGCATAGTTGCTGGGTGTCCCTGACACTCAGATCCTGAGGACAAACTGTTTGCTTTTCATTCCTCCCCATTTGTCAGTGACCATCTTCAACAGGTATCTTGGCTGGGCAATCGATAGCAGGCACACACAATGGTATCTGCTTTGTCTTCCATCCCACTAATCCTCACCCAGAGGTTCTCAACTATGCCATTCTTAACCATGAGGGCTACAAAATCAAACCTCTCCCTTACATACACTGCAACTTCTCCACCTCACCTGCCCTGCATATCCCCTTCCTGAGAATCCTGTAAGCTCTCCATCCCATTTGCCTACCTCACTTCACAGAAAGGTGCTGAGGTCCTATCTTAAAACCCTGGCAAACCTGTTTCCTTTAGAATTTAGTATTTGGAGTACTGAAAGGAAGGTACTGTTTGTGTTTGTGCCAAAATGGGTATGCACATTCAGACTGTAAATAAGCACATTACTACCCATAAGTAATTGCATAAGTATTCACGTGATTCATTCATTAATCACCGCTATTATTTGTCTTCTACAACGTGCTTCAAGAGAGTTTCCAGCCACCAGGAAAGCCGAATTCTGGAATAAACTCAACTCCTATGATGGGGTGGGGAGCAAAAATCATAACTGAGTTTTAAAACTCAGCCTGATAAATGAAGAGGAATATATGATGTGACTGCCTGAAATATCAGGAGTCTGGACCTCATGATCCGTGAGGACCTTCCCTATCCTGAGCCCAGAATTACTAAATATAATATATGATAAAGTCACTAAAAATATCCAGCTAATCACTCATACGCCAATAACATTTTAGGTGGAGTTTTGAAGAGCAAGAATGAGCCCAGTACCTAAGTACCTTCAGCCCCCATAGGAATCCCAGACACTAATTACACTTATCTCTATTTCCAGCAGTGGTTACAGAGCTATATTCACATAGAAAGTCCTCATTTCCTGGTATTAACACAGTAAATGAACATGCTAAAAACCTGTAAAACAAAAGGAGTATCCATGCTTTAAGCATGCAGAAATTAAAACCAAAGGAGAGGTAAGAAGTCCTGTGCAGTTGCAAAAGCCAGAAACTGATGCCACCTCTCCCAATCCTCCCTGCAACACCTAATTTGAGCGAATATCTCCCTTCCTGTGTTGTGCACCTATTGCTGAATGCATCAGAGGAGGCCAAATCAGGCAACACATCTCCCATTTAGATCTGAAACTCTTTGGCTCCATGGTACTCAACCTAAATTGTATAAAGCAGACACTGAAAATAAAAACAGTCATGAGGAAGTTGTCTCCTGTATTCTCATGTTTCCTGCTGTTCCTCAGTTGTCTCATTATTCCATTACAATAGCATGGATACGCAATCCCAGACTGGTTTGGGTTGGAAGGGACCTTAAAGCTCATCCAGTTCCAACCCTCTGCCATAGGCAGGGGCACCTTCCACTACAGCAGGCTGCTCCAATCCCTGTCCAGCCTGGCCTTGAACAGTGCCAGGGATGGGACAGCCACAGCTTCTCTGAGCACCCTGTGCCAGTGCCTCAGCACCCTCACAGTAAAGAAGGTAAGATATCATAACATGAACATATGATAATGAAAACCTCGTTTAGGGTAGTGTTTCCTAAAAAGCCTACTTAAGCTCTCAAATCTTATTTTTAGAAGTGAGACATGTATGACTAACTCCAGCAAAGAAGCAAGATATTGAAAACATCATTATAAATAGCACAAATGCAATACAAACCCTCAACCAAACGCTCACCTCCCCATTCAGCCCCTACCTGTCTTCCTTGGCATTTGTGGTTGATTTTCAGGTTTCCTAGTTTCATGTATCCACACCGAAGCACCACAATATTGGCTTGATGTACGCCATGTGTCTACACTCAGCTAGGACACAGAAATTAGGTATTTAACCCCCCAGGGCTCTGAGAAAAGGACAAAAAGATGCCCAGATCACATCTATATACATCAGCAGTATGAGACTTTCCAAGAAATAAAGTCTCATGACAGCCTAAGTATTACAACAAGCAGGATGACAACTCAAGAACGTCGTAAAGACATTACAGGCTTAAGCCTCAAATCTCTCCCCTCTGACTGAGGGAATCCTGTGCACCCCACAGCACGCCTCACTCCAGAACTTCTTAATTACCCCAAAAAGGGATATCTTATTCCTTCAGATGTTCTGCTTAATAAAAAGTCCTAATTCTTTAACTGAAAAATGCAAGAGCAAAACTTGGCAATCTAGTCCCTGCTGTAAGGATGGTCTATGTATTATCCAGCAAGCATTCAACAGAAGGTGTCCAGCACGGCTCTCTACATTTCTTTCTGCATAAGATGTTAAGTTACTTCTGAAAACAGAACTTTGATGGTTTTGACAATTCTGTCTTTTTTTTAATCTACCTAAGAGAATTTTGAATTCAACTAAAAGTCTTTACCTCCATAATTTATTGCCCTAGTGAGTTCCGCAGATTAACTGCATGTGACATAAAAGGGCATTTTCTTTACCATTTTTACATTTATTGCCTTTTAATTTAATTAGGTATCCTTCTGTGCCTCTGTCACAAGACAGGATAAATAGGAGCACCTGCTGACCTTCTTTGTGCCATACATTGTTTTATATACTTTTCTTGTGTCACTTCTTATTACTCCCTTTACTAAATAGCTGTAATCATTTTAATCTCTCCTATTATATGATACTTTCCAATCTGTAATCATTTGCTTTGCCCTTTCTGAAAAGTTCTTGGGTATTCAGGTCCCTATATGTATTTAAAAGTAACAGATAAGTTACAACAATATTTAGAAAGTCTTGCATTATTTAGGCAAATAAGTTCCTTCTGTTACCTGTCTTTTCTATACTGGTGCACACTTATCAGGGAAACAGTACCTCTGGAATGATCTGTGTTGGTAGCAATATTTGCAAACAAGAAAGACCAAACTCAGCTTTAAATACATTATGTATTTGGGGCAACACTTCAGGGTGTACCCCAGCTCAGGGCCTGTTTTCCATCCACAATTAGTTTGCAACTATAGGCAAATCCATCCCACATGCACCTTTCCAACACTGATGCCCAGAGTGTGCTTCAGATGACCTTACCAGACCTTCCTATAGTACTTCCTGCCAAGTTTCTTCTCAATGACTGCAGGTTGGTGATTTCATTTCCTCTTCTTGGATGTAGGTCCCAGCCAGCAGCTTGCGATAGGAAGTCCCAGCACTCAGCAGGAGCAGCTCACCCAGTGGTCCCAGCTCAGGTTCCTGCTGTCAATGGAAACTGGAAGAGAAGATCTCCAGTTTCACTAACTCCAAGTTATCGCATTTGCTGAACTGATAGAAAATCATGCGAATATTGAATGGACAAGCTCAGAGTAGTGTCAGTGCCAAAATCAGCAGTTAGCTCAGGAGTCTGAGTCTCATCAGAGCTTTCTCACCTCTCCCAAATATTTTGGGTTCACAGTTTCTCTTTTAGCAGGCAGGGCAGGTAGATGAGCTCAGGTGTGTTGTTAGTCCCAGCACAAGGTAATTTCTACCATCAGCACAAAACTAAGGTGTTTTGATGTAACTCACAAGGAATTATTCCCAGGTATTACAGCTCCTTGCCTGTACTTAGTGTCTGTTCTGCACCCTAGAAAGGTCTCACTTATCACATTTGTTTGATGATTCAGATTCTAATCTTGAACGCCATAATTAAAGCATTAGAATCCCCCCATCCAATGGATTCACAAAGGCTATTTCCCTTCATCTTCTTCCTTACATCTCCCCAATGGGCCTGGTAGCCATACCACACTAGGGCACCTGAGCAGCTGTGCCCAGAGGGGGACACAGCATCCCACTAGATATTTAAGCTTCACTAAGGGTGAGCAGTCATGGTGCCAGTTCATCCCATACCAACAGCTTCAGGTCTGCAGGTGCTTCTGTTCTTTTTCTTAAAGAGAAAGATATCTTTTTCACACACACACAAAAAGCTGCAGCTCTGGGCTCACCCCAGTTGCCTAACCCCAGGCACCTAGTACCACTGAAGATGCCATAGGAAGTGGCAAAACCCACAGCAGGCTGGAAGATACAAAAGGGAAACTATGGCAAACCTTCATCCTTCTAGATCAGTACCTTGATACCAGCTGCTGCAGCCCAAGACATCTCAAACAGCTATTCTTAGGCACACAGGCTGTCTTTTCTTTGAAGCTTTAGTCCCAAATTAAGCACCAAAAAGTAGTTTTGTGCAGAAAGTGGCTGAATACCCACAGTTAAGCTGTCTTCAGAGCCAGCATATTAAAGAGTATCTTAATCCAACAACTGTTTTCTGAACATAACACCCACTGGAAGTGGAAAAGGAAGCCCTAGCACAATCTGATTTATGCGGCGCATCTAAAGCAACAGCACTGCTGAAATTGTGTAGGAAAACAGAGCCATCTACAGGGGAAACCATTCAGGTTTGGCAAGAGAACTGATCTGATGAGGCAGTGTGTGATCCTGTGTAAGCAACACAAGGCAGGAGCAGCCAAATGCTGTGTTACCAGCAGAATCATGAAGGTTACACACAAACATATTCTGCATAATAGAAGTTGTGTGAATCAGGTTTAGACTCTCTCAAGCTCTTC
Source organism: Psittacus erithacus (assembly GCA_009867235.2). Lineage (NCBI taxonomy): Eukaryota > Metazoa > Chordata > Aves > Psittaciformes > Psittacidae > Psittacus > Psittacus erithacus. The sequence goes on along the minus strand of WYDI02091742.1, from coordinate 51,693 downwards.
TATAGTTTTAGCAAACCATTTCCGTGAGCATTCAGCTAAAGCTACAACTAACTGAATTTCCTGGTGACTACATCCTCGGATTCCAGTTCTAGTAATTGCTGGAAGACACTTTTACTGGTACACACTCCATGCACCTAAACAGGAGACAGGCTCCACTCGAGGCTGTGGTCCCACACCACCTTTTCATACCCAGGTCCTTTCCATCAGTCCCTTGGTTATCCAGGCACGGCCATACCATATCAGAGACATACCAACCAAGAAAGCTGTACCTAACATAACTGGTTACAGAAGATGTAAAACAATTCATCCTGCCTGCTCTACAATGGGAAAAGGCAATGTCTGGCACTTTTTTGGTACTTAATTTTGGTATTTAACTGAACTGTATGTTCAGCTCCTTGATGGTGACTGTAACAACCAGTAGATAAGGATTTGCAGTCTCATCAACAGCACAGCGAATGACTCCTAATTGCCTTTCTGCATCCATGGAAGAAAATCTGAGGGCTGAAGTCTCCTTAATTCATTTTCCTGATGTTTGATTGTCCCACTACATGTCATCAACAGAGAAAACATTAAAGAAGAGAGAAAGGAAGGAAGAGAAGAGTTGGCTGAAAACAGTGAGTGTATGGAAGTCCTAAGAAACTGTAGCGGAACAACCGCTTAAAATGACATGTTAGAAAACATAAGGTCCTCAGTGCCAGGGGCTGCTACAACTTAGGGAAACAGCTCTAAAAGTTTCTCCATGGCCAGATGATAAAGGATGTTTTGTTATGTTAACACAGGGGCCTCCATACTTAGCTGGATTAAGCCAATTAAAATGGCATGAAATCAATCTTTCTTTAAATACTTAAAAGCAGACCAAAAATTAGGTTGAGCAAACCCTCCCAAATTCATTTCAATTTCTGTAATGACTGATTTATGTGATATATAAAGTTTGGTTTCAGATCTAGCTGGACTTCTAAATGTTTGTATGTTCTTACTTATTCAATCATATTCCCTTGTAGGATTATTATTTTAAACCCATCCAGGCTTAAGCTTTTTGAGTTATTAGAAAAAAATTCCATACACTTACCTTTGGCTGAATTTAATAATAGTTTTAATTGAATTAAATCTAATTGAATTACAGTAAATGCATCCTGCCATTTTATAGGTACTGAGCTGTACAGTCAATGGAACAAAGTCATCAATGCAACAGTACAGCTCTGAGATTTAATATTGTTGATATAGGTCATAATATAGAAAACCAGGACTTTTGCGAACAGGAAAGATTTCCCTTGGCCTAGACAGACTCAAGTCCTGTGTCATAAAGAACAGTGGTTGTGCCTTGTACTTTATAGCTTCCATTTGGTTCAGATATCACGCACAGAGATACCAAACAATGACCCCTCATGAGATGTCTATTGACTTCAGTGGGAGCTGGATGGTGTGAGGGGGTTAGAAAGGAGTATCGTACATGGGTTCTTTTGAGCCTTGTTAGAACCGGACAACTTGGGTCCACCACTCTCCCTGGCCAACTATCTGAAGACAAAAACCTACAAAAGATATTCTGAAACCTTTTTGAAAGGATTTTGCTGTTCTTTCTTGTGTTTTAACAGCGAATTTAAATGAAAAACACATGATAATCAATTAGATGTAGACTAAGCTCTCTCAGACAAGGGCTGCTCTTTTTGTGTATACATACAGTCTGAGATATGTTGCTGTTCATTTTAACTATTTAGGAGTTGCGCCTAGCCTAAAGCAATTGTCCAGGCCTCTTTGCAGAGTCCTCCTAGGCAATCCACCCCATCTATCTTTGATGACACGTATTTTAGGACTATGGAAAAGTTTTGCGCTGACTTACATTTATACATTGCCTCCTACAAGCAAAAATGCCAGTTTAACCATGTCTCCTTGACTTGCCACACACCCAGCCCCAGTCACTCGTAGCCTCAGTAGTAGGCAGAAGAGATCTCTGTCAGGATAGCACTTTTGCATGCCTGCTGCTACCTCGCTTGGTTAAAATCAGCCCACCTGGGGGAAGAGAGCCCCCAGGAGGCCCAAAACAGGGACTGAGTTGTGGAGGTGGAGCGCTGTTCCGCAGGGGCTGATGCCACCAGGGTCAAGAGGTGTGCAAGCAAGGAAGGTGCCAACAGTAGAAGCCTAACAAGTATCTTTAAAAGGGGAGTTGGACCTAGAAAGAAAGGATAGATCTCTTGATCATTAAGCAATCTTTAATTCTTTCTCTAGCATGTCTGCAGTCATTCTCCACTCCACATTGACCAGGAATTCAGTAAGTGCTCTTTCTCCATCATCCAGATCACTAGAGAAAATACCAAACAGCACCAGACCCTTCTGACACCGATTCCCAGCTCAGCAGAGACTCACTGCCAAGTGCAGAGTTTCCAACCAGCTGGATACCCAAAGTGTTAAGTGTTCTCCTTTTCAAAGTGTGTCAAAATAGTCTAGAACAGATACTTTGTTGAAATCTGGTGCAAAATCTGACCTTACAGGAAGCCACAGCTAAAAGAAACACACTCAAGTAGTTAAAGTTTAGGAATTGGGATCATCGCTAACATTTTTATGCATGCAATTGTGCCCTTCTTGTGCCTGTTCTCTGATAAAAGTGAGCAGCAGCTATTTTAATCGCTACAACAGCACTTCATGCCCAGAAATCTCCACTGAAAAAGTCAGTTGGCTTCCAAAGGCATAAATGTCTGAAAGGGGTCAATAAAGCCAAATTAAATACTAACAGTTCTTTCACGCGGTACCCTAAACTTGGTTGAAACCTACACTTCTCTTCACCGTCTTTTTCCTAAAGGCATAAGCATAAATCAAGCTAGGTTTCTATTTTCTTATAGGCCACTGTGTAATTTTCAGATCTTTGTAAAATACTTACTAAGGGACAAGCCCACAGCAGACAGGCTTGATGCTCGCCTCTGGTTTTTGGTAAAAAGAACATGTAACTCCCTCAGGCAATGGGAAGATAGAACAAATACCTGGATAATCAGCTAAATTAGATAACAAAGAAGTAAAAACATAAAACTGGAAGTTAGTTACAAGCTAGGCATGTTGTCTTTATGAGCACATACATGTATATTTGGGATCAGCGCAGGGAAAGAGGCTTCTCTTAAAGATACTTCCTGTCTAGTAACAGAAAGAGAGGAAAGAAACAATCTAAGGGATTATCTGCACCAGATAAAAGTGCTTGGATAAACTCCCATGCCTATTAACAGCTCATCTCCAACAAAACATAGTGGAGCCCATAGACAAGGCAAAAATGGATGCTTACTTCATTCAAAGTCTTCTCCCAGTATTTTCCTAAATTCTTCCAGTATGAGAAGGAAGAGTAGATGAAGAAATCTGTGTGGAAGATGTCCTTGGGTTGCCTCTCTCCCACCCTAAACCACGGTCCTTAACGACCCCACCTGTTCATGCTTTACGATGTGAAAAGCAGGGAGGAAAATGAGCTCTCAATGTACTTAGGGAAGGCTGTCAGTTACAAGGGGAATAACCACAAGACAACTTCCTCCATTTTTCCACTACTGGCCCACACAATGGCTCACTCTGGCTCAGAGTCTTAAGTTTTCCAAATGCCGGTGGAGCTGTTCAGGCAAACATACAAATCTAACCTTCACTGCTGCTAATTCCACTGCACACCCCTGAGGAGATACCTCGACATTGCAGCCTGAGCTCATGGCTGGCTCCATACACACCAACCACAACTTGGACGCAAGCTGGGCACAACAGATCCTCACCAGCCAATTTGAGGGAGCAAGAGAAATCCCCACAGGCACAAAATGGGGTTTCTCCCTGAGTTTATGCTACGACAGACTGGTTTGGGCTGGACAGAATCTTAAAGCTTGCCCAGTTCCAACCCCCTGCTGCGGGCAGGGACACCTTTCACTAGACCAGGTTGCCCCAAGCCCTGCCCAGCCTGGCCTTGAACACTGCCAGGGATGGGGCAGCCACAGCTTCTCTGGGCACCCTGTGCCAGCGCCTCAGCACCCTCACAGGGAAGAGCTTCTTCCTTATATCTAACCAAAATCTCCCATTTCAGTTTGAACCCATCACCCCTTGCCCTATCACTACAGGTCCTTGTTAAGGAGTCCCTTCTCCAGCATCCCTGTAGGTCCCCCTCAGACACCAGAAGGCTGCTATGAGGTCTCCACACAGCCTTCTGTTCTCCAGGCTGAACAGCCCCAACTTTCTCAGCCCGGGTGTTTTCTCAACTGGATTCCCCTCTTTTGAGTACGTTAATGCAAAAAAGAACAGTACCAAGACAGACATACAAAGCTAAGCTTGGCTATTAGGTGCAGCCCTTCCCACACAAGCCACTGCACTCAGCAGACACCCACAAAATCAAGAACCACAGGGAAAAATGCTGATAGCTAAACATACTTGAAAGCACAGAAACTCAGCTGAGATAAATGAGTGCAGCTTCAATGAAGTATGTGGGTCTGGCCATGGAGTTTACATTTCCAGTGTTATAGCTCAGGCAGACTTTGGGATCAGGAGATGCACCACCCCTCCACCCTGCCCCACTTCACAGCTGGGCAAGCTGCAGTCATTCAGTACTTGATTATGCATTCAAGGACAGGAATTTCTCATCTAGTTTTAAGGTTGATTCATGTTACTTTGATAGCAGGCTTATGAAACAAGCTTTCCTTTAGGCTTTACTTTGTGTTGCCCTGGTGTCTTGAATCAATAACTCTCACTTGAGGCAAAATGGGAGAATTAGTCTTGTTGATGGCATGTGGGCCTATGTGAGAGCCCTCAGTATCACTTCTATGACAAAAGGTACAGTAATTCCTAAAAGTAAAGGAAAATAACACTACTCCCTACATATGCAAGCAATGATTCTGGTCTAGTAGGAAGTGTCCCTGCCAATGGCAGGGGGTTGGAACTGGATAAGCTTTTATGTCCCTTCCAACACAAACCATCTTGTCACCTATGAAGACGCATAGTTCTTAAACACTAGATTACTTCTAATTAACCAGGTTGTTCTCTGAGAAAAATGTACAAGTTTGAGAAGTTCCCTTAAGCAAGTCAAGTTTTACATGTTTTTCTGCAGTGAATATAGTCTTAATTTATACAGAAAGCCATGCTGTTTATTAGTCAGATATGTAAATCATATTTAGATCAGACCACAGGGCCAGATAAATTCAAATCACAGTAGATACATTCAAATCACAGCACCACTTCAGTCTACTCAGGCATCAGGCCAGAGCTTCTCTCCCCTCTTATTTTCATGGTCTGCTCTTAGGGTTTATTGTAACCTCAACATTTCCAGAGAGCACCAAGGAAAAAAAACCATTATATTTCTAGCCAGTTACTCGATTGCCAGTATAGCAGGACTTTATATTGATTTTCTGTCCTCAGCTGCTAATGTGGTGCACTTCTCTCTAGTTTTCTCCTCACAGGTCACTAAGATTTATGGCTGACCCAAAGGAGATGAAACCAGGAGGCAGAGTGCTGAATCACCACTGCTGGAAGCCACCTGCTGCTGACCAGCACCAGGTCACACACATCTGCTGAATGCTTCAGGCCACCCCAAGAGCTCTACCGGGCATTGTGCTCCTCATGTAGGAGAACTTCACTTATTTTTTGCCGTATTTACTGGCTGCTTAATTCACCTCCTCTACCAAAATATAGCTTGTTAAATAAAACACAGTGCATCTGAACAAATGACCTGCTTTAGAAAAGGCAGGGTCTTCACCAAGACATTGCTTAGCAAGATGCCTCCAAACCAGGTAACCATTACACTTTTCTAGGAGAAAAAGGACACAGTATATTTGAAGGGAGTTTCACAGAATACCGCTAAATAAAGCAACATTGGATTGGGTGAATGCGGAAGGGGAGGCATAAAACCTTCAGCTGCATTCTGGGGCAGGAGAGACTGTAAGAGATGGCACAAGAGAAAAATGGGCTGAGGTTAGGATCTTAATCTGAGACATGGATATGGTTTGGGATGAAGGGGATGAAATGCAGCCCGTGGCCTATGGACAGTTGAGGGTTAGGGTTCCTAGTGAATAAACTAGCAGTAATGGTGCTGGGGTGCCTGCAGAAGTATTGGGACTCATATTGGCAGTCTCCTTTGTCTCAGTGGATTCATGTCCTGGCTTGTGACTCAGCCCAGGATTTGGGTTTGGGCTAACAAAGACCAGGGCTCCAGCTGGTGTGGGGCTGGAAAGGGGCTGCAAAATTAAGTGTTTCTCAAGAAAGATGTTCCACACAATTTTAGTACTAGGATCCAGAATATTGCTGATAAGATTATAGAAAATCCATTGCAATATTTTAATGCTTTCCCTTTCTTTGCCCAGCTTCAGTCTTTCTTGCTGAGGATTGCACCCACAGTAGATTTCTCATTTTGAGCTATGGAAATAGCTTGTACTGGAAATTAATAGGAAGATATAATGGTTTAATTCTCATGCTACTCAAAAAAAAAAAAAAATCAAAGTCCACCACGGATTACTAAATAGACAGAAACATCAGCCAACTCCAAAATAACCCTGTTCCCTGCAAAAACGTGAGCTGAAAATAGTTGGAAGCTGGGAAACCACATGGAAGAAGTAAGAATCTTTTCATACTGAAAGCCATGTTCAGGTGAGGGGAAGGAAGTGAATCCCATGGTTGTCCCCACCTTGCTCTATCCCTGCGCTGTGGATGGCCAGGGCAGGAGGAGGCTGGACAGAAAGATCCATGACTTGGTGGAGCCACAGAGGATGGTGTGTAAGTACAATGGTACGGGCCACAGCTGAACCTCAGTGAGGTTTTGAGGGAACTGGAAGAGAGAAACCTTGAACTATAGCAGGCATGCATGCATGGGTATCCCTCTCACCAGATGAGTTGAGAAGCCTCATTACTGTGTCATGAGCATACCAGTGGGCATGCTATGCCTTATGGTCACCCTGGGCAAAGGACCTGTGGTGGGATGCACCCTCAGCTCCTCTCCCCTTCCACATTCAAGAGAGAAGGCAATGGAGGCGCTACACCTACCATTGTCTTCATCTTCCCTCTTGAGGTGAAGGAACTCCTCTTCAAAACAAAGCAGCCTCCAAACCCCAACAGCCAAAGTGTTGGTTCCCTGTGAGCCATGCCTCAGTTCCATCTATATCATGTTCTGCCACAGCATCCCCAGCACCCCAATAGCAATATGAATGGGGAAGCCTTGGAGCTCCAGCCTGAGAGTGCTGTCTCCATTCCTCCGCTGGCAGCCATGCTCTGGTAGCTAAGGGAAAGAGGGAGAGACTGCAAGTGAAGCACCTTTAAGGGAAGCATGGCCAATGAACCCATCCAGTTTGGTTCTGCTCAGACATTCTGAGCCCATTATGGCTGAACAGGTCCTAAATGTCCTGTTCACATCCCCATTATCCTTAATTAGATTAGCTTATTGAGATTATCAATGAAAAAGACATCACACAATTAAAACATTCGCACTCAGTCAATTTTAATTCTATTCACTACAGTTGCCTGTGCCAAACCTCAGAGAAGCAAAGGAAAAGCAATTTTTACAACTCTCATTTACTCGAGTTTGATCCGATCGGGTTGTTTTGGTTGGTTTTCCCCAGGGAGAACGCAGCATCTGCTGCATTCCCCAGTACCGCTGCCCGGTACCGGTCGGAGCCTCCTCCGGTGTGTGAGCACCATCTAGTGCTACCGATCGCAAAATGCCACCCACCGTCCAGCGGCGCATCAAGCTACCTGAGGAGATGCTCCTTCTGGCAGCTGATATCAGAGGACTTCCTGGGAGCTTAGCAAAACCTGGGTACCAAATATGGCACATCCGAGAGCCACCTTCATCTTCAGAGAGCCCTTCCCTAGTTATCTCACACTGCTTGGGCTGAGGTTGTTGGTCAAATGTGGCCTCAGAGCCCATCAGAAAATGACAGGTGAAATGTCCATAGCATCACATAATCCCAGACTAGTTTGTGTTGGAAGGGACCTTAAAGCTCATCCAGCTCCAACCCCCTGCCATGGGCAGGGACACCTTCCGCTAGACCAGGTTGCTCCAAGCCCTGTCCAACCTGGCCTTGAACGCTGCCAGGGATGGGGCAGCTACAGCTTATCTGTGCCAGCAACTCACCATCCTCACAGGGAAGAACTTCTGTCTTACATCCAACCTAAATCTCCCTATTTAATCAGCATTAACCTCCATCACTGAGATTTAAGACAGCCCGCTTGTCTTGGGCTTAGATCATCAATATATGGGGGTTGGAACTAGATGATCTCTTCCAACCCAAACCATTCTATGATTCTACGGCATATAGTAACTCACTTTTATGCCAAAAAGGAAGGTGGATTTCGCTTCCCCCATTCTCAGCCCCAGCAAACCACAAGTTTTTCATCTGCTCTGGGCAGGAACAGCCCAGGCCACTGCTCCCTTGCAGAGCACAAGCAGCAGAGAGGAGGTAGGGAAGTGTCTGGTTTTCATCCAGCACTTGTTTAACCTAAGGAGTCCTTGGTAGTCAGCACAGACCAGGATTAAGTCTCTGAGCACCAGGTCATGGTTCTGCTTTCTCTCCAGCTCAGTGGGTGCAGTGTGCTCTTCCACAAACCAAAAGCAGAGAATGACCAACCCTAGACACCTTACAGACTGCATGTTCTGGCCCTCTCCTCACACATGGGTGTGAATTGAGCAGGAAAGGAGAGTGGGGCTCAGGGCCCCACTGCCTGGGAGGTACATCAGTAGGCTGGAGCTTTATCACCAGCCACATCAGCCAGCAAGGCTGGAAGCAAGCATCACACCCAACACACAGGTATTGACTCGCAGGAGGCTGGGAATCCAGCTGGAAAGCAGACCTCCCAGAGCCCTGAGCCAGGAAGCTCTGATCTCCTATTTTCCAGGTGAATGCTTTCACTACGAGTTGAATACAAACAAGAAGGAGACCAGATTCTCCGGTGTTTACATCTTGGAAGACCAGTTAACTATAAGCAGCCTGCCTAGATTACATGTGCATATGAGGGTGAAATAATTCACATGGTCTCTTTAGGTTTAGGTTGTTTCTGCCTCGCAGGCTGCTGTACATTTCCACACATCCAGAAAGGATTTTCACACATCTGAACTTCTGGATTAAAACTGGAGGGTCTTACACACTTTCAGTGCCTTTAACTAGAGAAAAAGCTGTCAGGATCCTGCATTTGAAGGTATTTGAGACTTTTTTCTTCCCTCAGTGACTAAGCAGAACCTTGCTGCAAGCCAAACCTGCAGTAAGCATGGGAATTCTGGCTCACGCTCATACAGGATTTGCAAAGCTGGCTCAGAGATTTTTGTGTCAGATTTATATGAACATCCCTCCTCTCTCTTTAAATAGGAATGCTAATTTACTTGAAGCAAGCTCTCCCGCTGGCTGTTGAAGATCTCCAATCTCCTTTGCTCCTGTCTCTAAACCCTTCCCATCAAACTGATCACTGTAGAAATAGCTGTAATTGATAGCAGGTGTCTCAGACATGTCTACTCCTCTGTGGCACCACTTGCCTCACATCTTGCTGTATCATTCACTCTTCCAACATCATGAACTTATGCTCACTGATCCTGAACAGCTGTACAAGAAGATTGATTTAGGGACGGATTAGTTAGCAAGTATTCACTGCTCCTCTTAATAATCGAAGAAACTCAATAGATGTGAGCACTGAGGAAGCCAATACTAATAGAATTTTTTTCTTTTTGCTAGGGTTCAGGGTGAGGTTTTTCTTTCTTTTCAATAAATTTTAAGGATTATGGTGTTTCAATTCCTAATCCTCTTCCCATGCTCCGAACAAAATTATACAGATTCAAAATAAAGCAATAGCCCAAATGTATTAAGATCAGTTGTAGGTTGTCCAAATTATTCCACAACGCATAAGCTGTCTTGCTGCTCACAGTGAGCTCTGTGCTGTATGCTCCTATGCTCAGGGAAAAATAAAGCATACAGCAACAAAAGAGTAAGAACCTCCAGGAAACATATCTTGCCAGAATTCAAGTTGGATGGACATGCAGCAAAAGGACTCTGGAGAGAGGAATTAAGTCTGCAACAGTACTCCACAAACTCTGTATAGCAAGCTCAAGAAGGCATAAGAAAGAGTTCCTATTAATTTTGGTAACACCAGCTAACAACCATACAGGTTGCAAGTGTTCCCCGCTCCATATTCATCAAGAAAAAACTCACTGACATGCCCTGAACTACACCAATTTCTTTACTGCCACAGCAGGGATATGATCTGGAACTAGTGCACTCACACATCCTGCTGCATAAGCAGCAAACTCTCTGTAAGGAGACCACAGAAATATGTACTCTTTTCCTTTGTGGCTGTCTAGGATGGCAAGGGTAACAAACGCAGGAATTACAACTCAGCTATCTTCCAGCCAACCCCTTGTGTGACCCTCATATGGATCACCCATATTCTTCAAGTTACCTGGAAAATGAAACCACATGCACTTTTAGGAGCTCTGCTTTCTAATGTTTCACGTCGCCTGCTGACTCGCACACCCTAACTTCTCCATCTCCCTGCCTCCAGAATTCTTGCCTTGTGGATCTGACCATTGATGCTGCAGCAGTGTTCCACGAGAGATAGTACAACCTTAGATCTGGGAACAGACTAGGTTTCCCCAGATGTAGGATAAAGGACAGATTACCTGAGCAACAAGGAGAAGGCATCTTGTGGTATAACTAAACTTGCCAACATATATGCCAGTAACATGCATGAGTGTGCCTGTCTTTAAAGCTTTAAAGCCAAGGTACAAATGCTTCATGGTTGGCAACAAACACTGGGTCATGCAGAGAAAGCATACTCAAGAGTAATGCTTTCTTATCCAGCCTGAACTAAGGAAAGCTCTGTTTCAACTGGAGTTCAGTTCAGCTCTAAAGTGCTGCTGGAGCTGTCTGCTCTGCATCACATTTCCAGCTATGATCTCTATGGAATTAGAGATTCTGAAGAATTTTGATTGGGAAATGTCAAAGCAGAACAGCATAAAGAAAAAAGGAGTCATTTGTCTCTCAATGTTGATCTTTTCACTGTTTTGAAATGACAATCAAAAATGTCATATTCACAGATTTCCGTTTCAGAAGAAAACCTGAATAAATAGTCAAAGCTAACATTTGCTGACAAAGAAAAACTGTTTCAGCTAGCCTGAGAGAGATGGGGTTTTGCAAGGCCAAAATATTTCAATAAGTCTTTCCTCTTTAGCTGGAAACTGGGACCACCTTCTCTAGCTTTCAACCCAGTCAAAGTGCTTGGCAAACACAAATTAATCCATCCTTTTACCAGTAAGGGAACATAAAAAAAGGAGGTAAAAGCACTTTAGTGACACGCTTATGATGAAGTGGGATGGCTGCTGGCAGAACTACAGAAATACATAGAATCATAGAATAGTTAGGGTTGGAAAAGACCTTAAGATTGTCAAGTTCCAACCCCCCTGCTATGGGCATCACAGCTTTAATCCTACAACACACCTGCCTGGGCACAGGTCCCCTTGTGTGAGATGCCTGCCTGTGAACACTGGTGATGTCCAGCAGCTGTACCCACCCTTTAGCATTCCCCACACAGCAAACCCCTCTAGGCAGGGAAAAGCTGTAGCAACAGGAGTAAAAATGCTCCAGAGGCTGCCTGTCATAAAACCTGCTGTAAAACCCCAGTTTCTGCTTGTTTCTGCAATTTGCTCTTCCTGACTCCACACTCAATGGCTGTTCTTGAGCCTCATCTTCTAAAAAGGGGGGAGGAAAAAAAAAGAACAACTCCCAAGAAAAACGTTTTCTTTATGAAGCCATCCAAACATCTCATTATCTTTTTCAGGGAAGACTAACAATGGCAAAGCACAGAAAGATATACTACATGGGCTCATCCTTCCCGCTGCTACTGAGAGCAGAGTAACACGAAACTAAATAAAGATGTTTACTGACAGACTAATAAACAAATGGGCCCATTTTGATGTAACCTTGATGAATGGAGCATCCAGGTGTTTTCAATAATGGCAATAAGCACTACAACTCAAAGTATTTCTGATTCAAGTATAATGCATTATTAGGCCATTAGAGGCTGAGTCTAGAGGGCCATTTGTGCTCAGGCCTATCAATAATGCTCCTTCCCAGCCTACATTTAGGCTAGGGGAATTAGTCATACGGCTATTCTATTTAATAAAAACCAAAAGAAGACGCATCAAGAATCGCATTACATTTTAACAGGGTTACAGTAGTCCAGGAGGACCACAAGTTTAATTTTCATAAGAGCATTCATTCCTCAATTATGTCAAACATGAAAATGTAAATGGCAAATTTAATGCTAACAATATCCCTCAAAGCACATTGGCAGGTAGCAACCATTATGTTGAGTGAATGCTGGCTGCATAACAAGCAGCCCCAAACTAGACAGCAGGGGATTAAAATTGCCAAGCTGAGCTCCACTGATTATAGCTGCACACTGTCTAAAACATCCTTTGTAATATGCATGCGGACTGAGGGTGGATTCTTTCCTCTTGAAGAATTCGCTGACCATGCAAGAATCACTATTAATATTAGCTGAAGGTGGTAGCCACAAGATGCTGTAAGAGCCACCCTCTGGGTCCTTTCAAGCAAACACAACAAGCCAAACCCATCCCCAGATGTAATTCCACCAAAGAGGAGGAAGTTACATGCACACACTTTGCTGACTACTCCTTGCACAAACATTAGCGCCTACATAGGGATGAGAAAGAACAGGTGGAGGTTGGATGCTCACACGTTCCTTCAGGGAAGCAGTTTGCAGCCTCCCTCACAGCCAGTGAGGCACTGGCACAGGGTGCCCAGAGAAGCTGTGGCTGCCCCATCCCTGGCAGTGTTCAAGGCCAGGTTGGACAGGGCTTGGAGCAACCTGCTCTAGTGGAAGGTGTCCCTGCACATGGCAAGGGGTTGGAATTGGATGAGCTTTAAGATCTCTTCCAACCCAAACCAGTCTGGGATTCTGTGTGTTATGCAGTGTGCACTGGGCTGCTATATGGTACTGCTGAACAAATGCAGTCAAGGCACTTCTGTGGTCTTTGTAGTTCTAAAGAGCAAGTTGCATTAGGTTCTGTAGCATGTGCCATGCAAGCAGAACCCTCTCCAGTTTAAATCTCTGCTCACAGAGCAGAAAGTATCACTACCACTGCAGTTCCCAAATGGTTTACTCATTACAAAGCAGATTCATCTCTCTTACTGAAGCCACTAGAAGCATGTCTGTGGTCACCTACATAGGTCACCTCTATATATGTTTTTGTGTGTCCTCTTGTATACACAAGACCACATAAATGGATAGGTGTGTGCATGTAGCAGACAGATTTAATGAAGATATTAACGAACATTTTCACATAACCATCAATACAGCCTCATTGCGTACCAAGGAAGATTGTTTTTTTCCAAGATTCACCAAAAGCCACATTAATGCTAGATATCGCTCTCTCTATTCTGGTTTTTGAGGTAGGAAATATTACTCAGTCACATCATCTACTGAACACTCCAAAACTATTCACAAAGCCAAGTTCTGATGAAACTGAACAAGGAGATACTTAGTCATATTTTTTCAGTAGCTTTTTTAACATAGGCCTGAATCAAAGTTTGAGGATTTTTTTAGTTTCCCTTGTACCCTTAGTTTTTAACTCATAGAAGCATCTGAAACATATAAGCAGGGACATCTGAGGTGCAAATCTGCCTTTACACAGAGCCATGTCACTAAGACTTCTAAATGCAGCAATGTTTCAGCTTAGGTGGGAAATCAGCTCACTGTCATCACGATGCTTAGCTTATACCTAGGTGTGCACAACCAAAAGTCATACCAGATAATCCTACTGGCTCCACATCCCAGGGAGATGGGAACTTACCCCACCAGTGTGCAACAGAGCCACAAAGACTCCAGCTGAATCCTCAGCATCTTGCAGATGGATGGAACTGGGGTCAGAAAGCACTGTGAGGAAATCTGGACCCCGTGTACCCTGAAAACCTTTAGGTGTTGTTTTCTACTCATCTTTACCAATCCCGGCTCTCATTTTCTTCTTCCTTCCTCTCAGACAATGCAAATTAAACCTCTCTTTTCCATAGGCTTTTCTTTCCCCTCTTTTTCTTCATCAGCCTGGTCCCTCTAAGTCAGCAGGCTCCTGCAATCAGCAGAGCCTTCGTTACCCCCAGTCCCCATCAGAGCAGTCATTCCTCACCTGCCCTGTCCTCCTGCTACCACTCCCTCTTCCACCTCCATCTTACACCACGCTGAGCAGTCAACTCCCAGCCCAAAACCTTGGCACTGGATACTTTTGGAACATGAAGTGATGAAAAGGCATTTTCCCAGTCAGGTTCGCAACTCGTGCTCCTCTTCCTTCCAATGACCCCGAGTCTAGTGCTCCAGTTGCTGACAGGTAGAACACATTTTACCAACCAGCTTCTTACAATAGAGTGACCAGCATCAACCTCACCACACAAGTTTCTGGCACCAAGCTGTATCAGGAGAGAATTACTTCTAATACTTATGCTGCAGCACAGGAGAAATTTAGAATAAGCAGGATTTTGCTGTTGGTAAATCCATTTCTTTCACAAGTCAGCAATAACAACAAATGAGGCATAATAGCATAAGCAGAGTTTCACAGATGTTCAAATACACACACTTATCTGATTTAACTTCCTTATCTCTTGGATGCCTTTCCTGCTAAGAGGAGAAATAATTCTGCATCTTGGCCAATAAAAGAGGCAATGCTCTGCTTTGGATTATACCACCTGAAAAGGCAACAGCCAACACATTCTTCTACTTCCTAAGCTAGCATGGACACCCTCAGCATGCATTTGGAATACGCTGAATTGAAGACAAGAGAGATCAGGGAGCAGAGACAAAAGGAAAAGAGAAAACAACATAGCTACAGAAGTTACTTAGTGAATTGAAAAGAATTTAGAAGCATTTCTTGTTTGACAATCCATCATTAGAAGCTAAATTGTTTTTTATGGATGCTTTGGAAGGAGTGAATAAAGTTTTGGGAGGCTTCTTCAAATTCCTGGAGCCACAGAGAAATCCACTATGTCTTTATTTTTTCTTGGCATAACAATGTTTTGAGGGAGCTCAGTTTTCCAGAGCTGCAGGAGAGACTGAGCTCTAATAGCAGTCACACTTCACAAAGCGCGTGCACTCTGAACCCAGCAGATGTGTTTTCATGATGATTGGTTCTTGTTATTTCAGTCTCTGTGCCCCAGCTTTCCTCCAAGGATCACTGTGGGAACCAGCCCAGAACAAGTGCTACCGCATGAGACCCTCTCTAGCCAGAGGCTGTTGTGTCAGCACTAGGAAAAACCCAGCTTTCATCAGTCCAAAGTGAGGGTCAGCTCTCACTTTGGTTCTGAATTTCAGCAAAAAATGGGTTGTTTCACAGTGGCTTCATGAAACCCCAAAGCAACCAAGTTCTTCAGTACTGGAAGGACTTGCCTGTGCGCACACTGAACCAGCATCACAAAGATGGGTCAACCCACCTTGATTTCCAAACGCAAGAACCCACCTTTGAGCTCAGTTTTCACTTGCTGGGAATTCTCCATTTGGAGGCAGCCAGGTTTTCTTTTCTGGGGTGGGTTATTTTAAGCCTATGTGTCAGATGCTGTCAGTCACCATCCTAAGAGAACTACTGGGACCCATGGCTTCACTTTCAATGTCCCACAAGGACCTTCACAAGCAGCCCACAGCTGTATTGGCATACAGCTATCACCACTCTGCTCCCCAGACTTCTTACAATAATAAACTGGTAATTGAAGGGCGAGTTCAGTGCTGCTGTTTGCAGAGAGCCATGACCGCTGAATGATTACGACAGCGGGCAGCGCTACAAAGGTGTTGAAAGAGTCTATTAGTCTGCTTAGTCTAAGGCAGGATGGAGTGTTGATGCAAGCTCTCTGCAAACAAATACCCTGCACAGACAGACACAAGAGCAGCAGCAACTAGGGGGGCTGTTTTCCCTGCAGGGGGCTGTCATCAGAGAAGTGTCTTGCTTGACTGTGTGAGAAGTGCACAGAACTAGGTGACCAGGGCTAGAAATACAGGGAAAGAGTCATCTCTGCACGTTTTGTCATGGTGGAAAGGCAAGGCAAGAGGAAGACTACTTGCTTGCCAGCAAGAAGTTACCCACATCCCGTAACATGATGGTCCTCTCAGACTCATTCCCTGGGACTTGAAATGACCCATTAGATGCCCAAGGGCCCAAGTCATGCCCAGGAAAAGACAAAGATCACTAACATTTGGAAGTCTGAGGAATAAGTGGGTCCAAACTATGCTGATGTTCTCCCACCAACAGCCCTGTGGAGTCTGAAGGAAGAGATTCAATTAAATTACAACTGTCACTGCAGGTTAAGGTTTTAATTGAGGATCATAGGTACTTAAAGAAAGGGGAAATCTTGCTTTGGGGAAACCCAAAGTCAAACTCTGTTTCAGTCCAGTGTCTCCATACAGAAAAAAGCTGCATAACCCAGTCCAAACCAGATTCTACACAATCACAGCATAGCCCACACCCCATTATTTCTCCTACCATCTATTCAGCTTACAGAATCCCAGCCTGGTTTGGCTTGGAAAGAAGGACCTTAAAGCGCATCCAGTTCCAGCCCCTGCAATGGGCAGGGACACCTTCCACTAGAGCAGGTTGCTCCAAGCCCTGTCCAACCTGGCCTTGAACACTGCCAGAGACAGAGCATTCGTAACTTCTTTGAGATGCCTGTTCCAGTGATTCACCACTCTCACAGTAAAGAATTTCTTCCCAATATCCAACCTAAATCTCTCTTTTTTTATGTCTGAACCCATTACCTATCAAGCTTCTCAAATGCCGTTTCCATGGAAGTCAGCCGAGAGGCACCAATTTACACTATATGAAAACATGGCCCTTCAAACATAATGGAGATAATGAAGGTCACTGCCTGGTGACTTTCATCAGCTGGGGAGAATTGCCTCTGCCTCTGTCCCCAGGGCTGGCATGCCAGAGGGGAGGCCGAGAGGTGAGCAGCCAGGGGGACATTTGGTGGTGGTGAACCCTGCCTGTGCCTGGAGGTGCCTACCAGGACACAGCATTGTCTCTACACTTCCTCAGAGGACTTATCAGCATAGGGTAATCTCATTTCCCAGTGTAAGGTGCTCAGACACTGCTCCTGAGCACTGGATTTTTCTTCTTTCCTTTTACACTCCCCTTCAAAATCGGAGGGAAAGGATGCCTTGGCACAGCCTGCTGCAGAAGCCCCTGCACAACCAATGCCAGGGGCAAAGCGGGACCAGCTTCCGCAGGCTAGTATATCTGCTGTGGCCCTGCAGGCACCATGCTTCTTGAAACAACCATCTGAAAACACTCCTGCTGCCATTAGAAGTGCATGAAAGCAATCCCTTTCTGTCCAGACTCAGTCAGGTCCCTGCACTCAGGGGCCAGTTCCCCACAGCCAGCCCCTTCCTCTGTCATCAGCCTGTGTTATGGTCCAGCAGATCTGAAGGGCAGGATTTATTGCACTGCCTTGTGATTCCACCCGCTGAGGATGTCCAGTGCCATAAGCTCATCATATGACTGCATGCTGTGCACATTGGGGTAACCATGTGGAAGAGCTAATTACAAGGCAGGAAATCAGAGCACAAGCTCAGAGGAAGCAATCTTTCAGCACACAGCAAAGCCAATCACACAGTCTTTAGCAACCATGCCTAAAGTAGAAGAAAACTGGTTGCTGAAGGAGGACCTGGGTTAAATACCTCTCTTCCACTCTGCTTCCTCTCAACGTCTGCCCTTGCTGTAGCACAGCTCAGTGGAAGTCTAAGCAACATTGTCCAAGAGAGATGGAAAACTCCCTTTATTAACAGTGCAGCAGGGCACTTGAGCATGTGTTTAATGTAGGCATATGGATAATCTTACTGACTTCAGCAGGATGGCTGGCATGCTTTTTATTAGGCTCATGAGGGAGAACCTTGCTGAGTCAGATCCAGAAGGTTCATACTTTCTCCAGGATCAAAGGCAGCACACCAGCCTCTGCAGCAGAACCCACACGGCTGTAGCTTATTTGCTTTACACTGACTATGTCCGAGCGGGATGAAGTGCATCCTGGAAACCAAATTAAGCTCTCCCCTTGTTTTGCTGCAATTGTTTTATTTTGGAGCACATGAGCAGAAAAAGCTGATTTTTGACAGCGCAGAGATTTGCAGATGAAATACTGGGATCATTTGCAAGTTGCTGCTGTGCTAAAATGCAGAAGAGCTAAATAAGATGTTAAGTGTGTTAGAATAATGTTTTCATTGGCACCAAGACATCGTTGCTGCCTCCCCCAACCCCAAGATGGAAGAACTAACTGCCGAAGGGTGATTCCTTTTCACTTAGGATCTATATTTACTACTACTGTTTGCTTTGAAGTCTCTGTGCCAGCAGGACAGAGCAGTAAAGGATCTTCAAACTGTCTACCTCACAGCCTGTGTCTCCCTCTCCAGCCCTAATCCAAATTATCACCAAAGCAGAGTGCAAGCATCACCCTTCCTAACTGATAGAGAAGCTCTGGAAATAACATCACAGTCACAGCTATGGCTGGCTTAAGCATAGATGGCTGCAAATGATGAAATAATAAAAGCTTGCCTTTGGTCTGCAAACACTGCTCCAGGTCAAGAGGTGAACACACAGAGAGGTGTCAGATCACATCGGGATTGCAGCAGATCTGTTGTGATCAAAACACTCGCAGCCAGCTGCCCGCTGCCGCACAGTGCAACTCAACAGCACAGATCTCTAGGAAAGGCAGAATAGCAAGTACAGCCAGTGAATGGGCAAGAGATGGCAGACAGTACAGGAGCCATTCAAGGAACCTGGAAACTTAAGAGGCGTCATAAGGATGGGGCAGTGCTTGGGAAGTGATCCTTTGGTCCCCAGCATCAGCCAGTGGGCTACATCCAGACTAGGCCTCAGGAGACTGAGGAACAAGAATCAGTTGAGGACAATGAAACAGCTAGTGACATAGATTCACTTTACAAAACACACTGGCAGCCCTCACACATGCAGAGGCATGCTTGTATACACATACATATCAATCCTTACGTTACACTCATTTCAATCTGTACAACTTGGTACAGGTTGAAATATCAACAGCAGCTTGGTACAATTGACATCCCACAACATTTATGAGGCATAAGTGATGGTCATGCTTAGAAATGTGATTAATGAAGAAGAAATCCCTATGGGTTTCTTGCCATCTCAGCAGCTCCCAGCTTAAATTGCTTTATTTCACATGCACCAGCCTTTGTACCAGGTTTCCTTACAGTGTGTACCACAGAGTGAAACTGAAATGGAAAAGCAAAACTGTTTTATTTCCAATGACTGTGCCATCTACTTAGCAACAGAAAAGCCTTAAATGCCTCAACCTGAGATCACTGTCAGCTGAAGACAGCAGATTAATACTGTGAGAGCATGAACTGGAGCAGAGCACGGGCTTACGTCAGTGCTTGCTTGCTGACTCGCCCTCCAGCGCCAGAAGCAGTGCAGAATCCAGCTAATCTCTAAACATAACCAGAAGTAAAACCCACACAACATATTTTGGGCAAAATCTCAAGGATCAGTTTTGCCAAGTAAAAAGTTATTACACCAAAAGGTCACTTTTTCAGTGCCATTTCACTTTAATCTTTACCATCCATGTTCACATACATTGACCAAATAACCAGAAAATCAGGGACAGTCTTCCACTAACACACCCATAAATGTATCTTTGCTCTGAAGCAATGGAAAACTTTTAAGGCACTTAGATGCTATGATGATGAGCATGGCATTAAAAAAAAATGTAGATAGATAAGATAAGGAAGGGGATTGTCTGGTAGGAGCCAGCAACTGTAATTTGACATGATGATAATTTCCCTTGTGAACGCTGGGACAGGGGCAATGTGGCTCTCTCATCTTCCATTAGCAGGGCAACAAATACAAAATGCTTCTCTCAAAGAGCCCTGTAAAAATCACCCTCTCCAGATGATGTTTAGAGTCAAATGCTCCACTCTGAAATGAGAGGCTGAGGAGGGAAAGGGACAGCATCAAGTGTTGACAGCTTGTCAGAGCTCAGACACTAAGTGAAAGCGAGATCAGTGCTTGGATTAGGACACTGGTAAACACACACATCACCAAGGAAGAAGCAAGATCACTAAGCATGAATTATACTTAGAGGTAAAAGCAGGAATGAATTCTGCTGATGTCTCAGCTTCCTCCCCTCTAGTGAGGACTCAGGAAAGAAAAAGTTATAGTAAAGTCATCCCTTGGAACCAATTAACCGGCGGTCTCCTACATGAGAGCAACACTGTGGTGTGAGGAACGTGAGGTGGCACCAACATATGGGAATAAAAGCAAAAGAGCAGAAAAATAAGGCAATGCTTTGAAGAGACCTTTGGAATAAACACCATCTCTCACCTCACATAGCACGTATGTTCCTCGAAAGAGCCTCCTGCTTCCATACAGTGTGTGGCTACATTACCATGAGATGAACAGCACCATGTACAAGTGATGAGCTTTATTTTACTCCCATGTGTAATGCCCGGGAGTCCTTTCACATTTAGTCTACCATAAGCAATGGAGCAAGTTTTGGAAAACTATAGAGGCCTGATTACAATTTGCTGTTACTGTAGCCTATAAATAATACCATGAACATGCAAGCAAATTGATACACCCTTCCCTGATGCCTGCGCAACCCTCCCTCCACATATTCCAGAAAACACAAGCTCCCTTTTCTTTAAGGTTTCTTTAGTATCAGGAGCAACACCTCTGCAGCCACAGCCAGGGTCAACTAAACCCAGCATACACTCATCCCTCAGCATCAAAACTTTAAGCATAAAGGAACCTTCCTTCGGCTCATGCAGACAGCACAAGGAATGTGTTTCTATTTTGCTTTTGCTATGTAAGTGCTGGGTAAGGCATTTGATATAGAAAGTTCACAAAAAGCTATAGGATTGGTTTGTTTGAAAGGTCTTGAACAGATTTCAGTGCCATTGCTAGAGCTCAACGCACAGGGTTAACCGTGAGCTCTGTCCTCCACATCACCACAACACATGCACACATCAAAAGCCCTGGCCGCTTCTATAGACATTAACCATTTTTTTCCCCCTCCAGTTTTTCCTTATTTGCTTGGGTTTGGGTACAAGGAAGAGTTCTGCCCTCCTTCCCCCTCCCTCCCAGAGCAGTGAGCATTTATGCTCATTTCTCCTGACAAAATAATGTTTTACAGTCTCCTGTGGCCCCACTGAGCCACAGAAATGGAGAGCAGGGAAGTTTTCATCCTCCTGATGTCCTGGGAAGTACCCACAGGGCTTCAACCAGCATCTGCACCCATCTCTCTACTAAAGGCAGCCATATGCATGGATTTTAAATACTGAAGCACATCAAGCTGAAGTATCTGTATATATTAAGCCACAGAACTCGTCCTGGCTGTCACCACCATCCCAGTGCACAATAATAGGTGCTATATGAAGCTCCAAATTGATTTCTGCAAAATAAATGCAGGTATACACAAAAAATCCTTCCATTACAAAACTAAAGCAGAATAAGCAGAACATACAATGGGAGCTGAGCATAACAAGAAAGCGGCTGGAGGTTTTTATTTGTATGCATACATATTTATATACGTATATATGTAAGCATCTTATATTAGCCAGAGGTTTTACTATGGATAAAAAACCAAACCTATCTTACTGGGGTAGAAAGGTCAAGGTATTTTAAATCAATTTTTCCACAATTTGTGTCTGACAGAAACTGATGCTGTCTAGGTAAGTACTGCTATCTTGGGATGAGCTCAGGGCCAGCAAAACAAGGTGATAAGGAAGGGACATCATCTCAAAACTAATAAATCTCCTTCCCAGATGGCATTTTTATCTAAGAGTGCCAAAAGAAGCCAGACAGGAAATTTGTGGACCTATATCATGGTAAACTCATTAAGAGTAAGTGAGTTTCTGAAAGACTAAAAGCGAGTTAATCTGGTGCCTCTGATTAAAAAAGGACCTCAGCACTTCAGCTCCACCAGCCTAATGTTTACAACGTATGGAATAACTTAATCCACCAGAGCATCAGTCCTGTGAATATCTATGAAGGAGATAACATAGCAAAGCTTGCATTTTAAACATGTTCCCAGGCTATGTGCTAAAACTGATGAGTGCAGCAGCACAAGCATTGTGGCTTCCCTGGATGGATTGGGAGCATTCCTGCTCAGAAGAGTTCTGAAATAAAACCAAACTCAGTTGAGTTTTAAGGCAAAACATAAAAGCACAGGAACTTCTCTCTAAAGCAGCCCAGTCCTTCTGCTGTGTTTCAAGAGATGGGACCTGAAGTAGACCATCTCTCTCATAATGATGGACAAACATCAGGAATCCGTGCAGAACAGAAGATCCCTGGTGCAGCTAGCTGGCTGTGGCCACAATGTCTGTCTGTCCCAGGCCAGCTGGAATGTCATCAGTTCTCTAAGGCTACTCAGACCATCAAAGTTAGAGACAACCACAGGTTGTACCACTGAAACAGATCAGACACTAGGAACCCTCTCTTTGATGCTCATAGAGAGATAACAAACAGTTTTTAAGTATTATTGTTGGACACAGTCAAGGATTTGTGGCAACCACCTATCATGCTCACAACACTGATTTTCCATAGAAGTAGGAAAGGGTAAGCAAATATTTATATTGCTATGTTTAAGACAATAAAAGCCTTTTCTGAGTACTTTTGCAATTGTAGCCATAAAGCACTTGTACAGGAAGGAGCATATTGTTGGCAGAGGAACATATTTTGTTCTTAAAACTAACATTTAACTAATGCTCAGAAATGCATTTATGTAATCTGTGCTCTGTTACAGTGATGTATTAATAATGAAATTGTAGCTCTCCAAGAAAGTAATGAACATTAACAATGGAAGTGGAATCAGAATCCTATAATGTAAGAAATACTGCTTGGTCAGCTGCACACAGAAGGTACATCAGTGATTTGAATCAGAGCATGAAAGGACTATAATGATAATGACTCACATCACATTTCCATAGTTAGTGCCTTTCAGCCATAGAGTGATCTCTGGACTTTTTAAACCACTAGCACAGGAGGTGCCAAGGTATTGCAGAAGGATGCTGAGCACCTCCAGCTTTTGAGGGACCTCTTTAGGGGTTAACTGGATGGGTTCTGCAGGGCTTATCTTTGGGACAGCATAGCAAATCTTCCTGCCAAAAGCAAATCTTCCTGCCTGCTTTTGGCTCCTGTGAAGCATCCTCATCAGACAGGCTCATTTCTGCTCCAGGTCTGAGCTGCTGGCCTGGATGTATAAGCTTGTTACTACCTCTGATGCTGGCCCAGTTCAGTACAAACAGAAGCTTATTCTTGCACATTTTTCCCACCAGCACACTCGTGATAGGGACCACGGGGATCTCTCTATCATGCTCCTGCTACTGATTAACCATAGGCTCAAGGGCTGTGCTCTTCCTGGGATGTGCCATGGTATTCCTTAAGGCTCTTGGTCCCATCATCATCCTGATTGAGAATTCTAAAGATTATGCAGCAGCTATGGCTTCTGGGATGGGCACAGGATTCCTTAATGTAAAGAAACAGGGAGGAGAAGGAATCCTCACCCTAACACAGGTCTGCCTGCAGCCACTATGCTCCTCCCAAGCATGGGAGTACTTGGTAGCCTCAGTGCAGCCAGGGTGAATAGTGTTTTGTAACTATTTACACATAAATGCAGAAATTAACTTAAACCCCTATCAAGACTCTTGCACCCAATTGTAACGCTGCAAGTAGCCTTATACACTAGGGAGCTTTTCAGTGTCTAAAAGAAAAGGAGCCTGAAAGTGTCATTAGCCAAATAAAGGCAGGTTGGAACTGTATCCTTCCCAGTTTGCTTGAAGGCAATATGGGCTCATTAATACACTCATAAGTATAGTTAAATACAGATGATTATCAACTGCTATTGGCCTAGAACTCAAATCATTAAACCCAAATTAAGCCCCATCCCTGGCAGTGTTCAAGGCCAGGTTGGGCAGGGCTTGGAGCAACCTGCTCAAGTGGAAGGTGTCCCTGCCCGTGGCAGGAGTTTGGAACTGGGTGAGCTTTAAGGTCCCTTCAGCCCAAACCATGAAATACAGATATCTCTAATTTCCTGCTGCAGGAGGTGAGCAGACTTCCTATGTCACAGATCAGAGGCACCTTTAAAAGCACAAGTGCTAAATTAATCTTCCTGTGCTACATATGGTGCCTTGAGGACAGTTTTCTGGTAGTCTGGAGTTTACTGAAGGTTGGGTCCCCCTGCCTTGCCTCTCTAAACAGATTTCAATCTTCTTTGATTTTCCATGCATGAGCAGCCAGGTTGAATGAGCAGATCTGTTATCAGCTGCAAGGAGCCTGGGCTTACAGCTGTTGACTGACAGCTCTCTGCAAAACCCCCTCCCAGTGCACCAGGCCTTGCTTCCCTCTGCTTATGCTCTCAGCAGCTTCCCTATGCCTGTATGGCAGACCCAGGATTTGATGATATACCAAGCCAGATGAAGACACAGAAGAGTTTTGTGTCATAGGGTAAAACCACAATACATAGCTTGCTGGCAAGCAATATCCATGATTTTGATTCTTGAGACCTTTTTTTTAGCAAGGACAACAATATACACAACTAACACAGCAAACAAGATCACAGCTTACATTGCTAGTATCTCTAGCAGAAAAGTAGCATGTTTCAGATGCACAGCCCATGACTTCTCTGAGACAACACCTTGCCTCAATGTCTTCATTTCACAGACTCTAAAGTCAGTATTTCCAGAACAAAGCAGCTGAGAGATGCTCAGGGAGAAAGTACAGTGACAGGAAGCATCTTGCACACATGCGCAAAACCATTTGTTTTGCGTCAAGGGAATAATTGTCAGCCGAGACCCCAGAGATGGTAAATTGAATTGTCTGTTCTGCATATACTAATGGGAGCTCAATGTTAAGTCAAATCACACCCTGAGATGATGTGAGGTTGAAAAGCAAGTTGTTAACAAGGAGAGGGGCTAAAGGTGCTTTTCCATTTGGAACATGCTTTTGCATTTTCCTTCCAGACACAAAGGATTAGGGTGATAAAGGGATAGGATTTGCCAGGAGTATTTTAGCTAACGCATGGAAACAATGCGGATTGCTTGCATCCTGTTTGCAGATTCATCACCAAGGCTTCTTTCTTTTATTTATTTGCTTAGGGTAGAAACAGTGCTGGTAAAGAAAACTCTATCTAACATTTTCCCAGAATTGAAGTTACCCAAATATAACCTATATACTCCATTTTTACATAGGAGAAAGAAGGGTAAATCCTCATTTGGCCTTTGGCATACTTGAAAACTTGGTATTTCAATGCAACCATTTTAACTGCTTATGTTAGTAGTCAGAATGACAGTGAAAGATGAGGTTGCCAAGTTGCACGAAGTACCTTTCCTTCTAGATAGACAGCAGATGTTAGAATGACCATGCTTGTTTCAAGCTATTTGTTTGAAAACAAGAATTTTCCACCTTTATGACAACGCTTTAAACCAAGTTTAAATGAAGGTAAACAGGTAGAGAGTTTGCACCACAAAAACCATACAACTTGCTCCTGATCTTATGAATCCAGTAAGTTCCATGAGATTCAGTACAAATGAAAGAACTCTCTTGGCTGTTACCATGTACACATTTGATGGTCTTTGATCCATGCATTAGAGCTGATCATTCCCATTTTGTTTCTCCCTGGTTTCAGGAACCAACTCTGAAGTGCAGGGACACTGCTGCTGTGTTAGAGATGGCAATTATTTACTTCATAAGGAAACAACCCACACTGGTTGTCCATGAGGAGGTGGTCAGTCTTGTACAAACCTATTCACCCTGCTACCAGCATGGGTGAAAACTGCTATTATGTTTAAATGCTGCTCCACAACGGATCAGCTCTGCCCCATCCTGCTACAGAGATGGGGCTGGAGGAGCAGGGACCCTGCATGTGGTGGGAATGGGCTGGGAAACGGTCTTCTCACCACCCAGCCCCTGCTGTGCTGCTCTAAAGAAACCAACCATCAAGGGAAGCTTCCACGCTGGTTTAGTGGCATTTCTTGGGCTGCTCTCCCACCATAAATCCCCAACTGGCTCATCAGGAGGAAGAAGACAACTGGAGTCCAAGGAACAACGAGACGCTCAGACCACCTACCCTGGGATCAGCAACATCTGCACACTCCTGGGAGATGCACACTGCCAAGATCCTACACAGGCACTGGTATTAGTGAGAAAGTCTCCTATTTATAGTCTTCCTCCCCATGCTGAACCTTGGCCAGTGGCCATCACATCTGAGGCCTTTTCTGTCAGCCAGGTGTTCATTTCACAGCTCTCCTGAGCTCCAAGAGCTGTCTAGCTTAGGTTGGCAATGCTGACTGTGCAGGTTTTACTTCTTTGTTAGGTAAGGCCTTCCATTCCAGCAATATTTACATCATGACCTTCTGGCTTTTCCATTCACAGACCTGTGCTTAATTCTTTCATAGCATCTGCAAGGTACTGACATCCAGAGCTTCGGATAGGTAAGGTATCTGTTGATCTGCCTGTCCCTTGGGCACTGTCTTGCTCCACTTGAGCTCAATGGGGCCTTTGCTGGTAGCATCAGCTAGAGACTACCAGAGAGCCTTGGACTTCAAGTGCTTAACACATTGCAAGTCCAGAGGGCAGCTTCTCTTAGGCCACCCTCAAGCCAGCGAGCAAAAACCCTCATTCTGCAAAACAGAGGCTGCTCCAGTTTCCACTACTGCATTCAGATCTGTAAGAACTTCCCAGCTGTCCACCACCAATGCTGGAAGTGACATCCCTTCTCTGGAAACCAGGTAACACATACTTAAACTGCAGGGAAGACACATGTTTTAGCTATCCTCTAACTCTTTTTCCCCCTCACTAAGAGGGCCACAAGTGGCAAATGCACCCAGTGTTCTACACTTCAAGCCAGAAGCAACATCACAGGTACCAAGTGAGTGCTGCTAGAAAATAAGATACCCTTTATATTCAACCTCACAATACTATGGTTAGAGATCAGAAGTGAAGGGCCTTAAAGCAATTTCCCTTGCTTTGTCCCAGCTTATCTGCAGAGCCTGTTTCCTTCTTGCCTTGACCACTGTTCAATCAATTCAGTCTTTGCAAAGTCATTTTTACCTACTTAACACATGCATACTCCCTAGGTATAAATCAAAACATATGGGGCTGGGAAGTCAACCCCCCCCAGTTTTATCTGCTCTTGGGATATCTCTTCTTCATGCCTCAAGTTCTTCACCTCCCCGCTAGTGTCTCCTATGCATGCATCTCGCAGGTGCTGTGCAATGGGGCTGGACAGCCATGGTCAGCTCAGCTCCTAAACTTTCCCAGTGGGATTGCTGAGGAGGTTGCAAGTCCTTTTCAAGGTGATCAAGAAATACAATAGCCCCTTTGCATCCTCCAAGCCTGAGGAGCCTCTTTGGTACAAGCCCAAGCAACAGGGAGGTCTGCAGGCCTTGGGAACATAACACATGTGAGGGCCACTTTTCCAATCTTATTTTTGACACCAGCAGCGGGACAGAGATCAAGTAGCAGCCTCCTGCTCGCATAAGCAAAGACCATGTGTCCTATTTCCCAAACACAGCACTGAACTTTCCCCCTAGACCTCCATGGTTTAGTCAAATGGAGTAAACAAATACAAAACTTTCAGCTGACTAACTGGAAAGTATTTTTCCTCTTAATAAAAAGATGCTGAGCAAGTACTGGGTATAGACAGGGGAGAGTCTTTCCAGAGTAAATGCTATGCACTTATTTCATCTTTTGTTTGACAGAGGCAGGCAGTTTAGAAAACCCCATTGCAGAGCAGCACACAACAGAGGAGCTTCATCCTCATCCTGACATTCATCTCAGCTGTCAATCCTTGCAACTGGCATCAGTCACAGTGACCATGTCACAGGAGTAAGCATCAGTAGACTTGGCTCAGCCTTCATCCTGCCTCATGACCTGCTCAACACTAATGTTTTGCTGCTGTTAATTCAATTATCTTATTCTTTGTGCCCGGTCAGGTGCATTATTACATGCTTGGAGTACTAACCTCAGTGTCTGCAAAGCCAATGAGACTTTGCTAGAGGATGCCAACTGCTTTCAAGAGCCAAGAACTCACACAGGAGAGCACTTTCACTTCAACACAAGGACCAAGGTTACACTTACCTACATACTGGGGAATAAATTGGTTTAGGCAGCAAGGAAGGATTGGAATACACTTTCCTTGCCTATGTCACCAAGTCACACATCTCCTAGCACAGACAGGCTGTACAACAGCAAGGACTGGTGTGCTCCAACCATAAGACCATGTTACCTGGACTCCTGCACCACGCTAAGCACACACTTTGCACACTTCAAAGAGCTTTGTATGTGCCTTGCACATAGAGGCATTCCAACATGCTCTTCATTATTGTTTTCACAATGTCATATCACCCTCACAAGCACTTGGCATTTTACTGTGTATTCTGCTGCAAACACACATGCCACTCATAGCAAAGGACCTCTGCTACAACTCTGTCACCTTAAAAGCAAAGCTGTTTAAGAGGTACAGAGGATAAAGCTTTCCAAACACACTGATCTTCATCCCACCTTTAGAAGGGAGAAAGCAACTTGAGATACCACTGATGATACTTGATGAAAGAGCTAACAGGCTTGCAGGAAAACATCACATCAGCAGTGCTTGATCCTTTAAGCACCTGGTACCTACTTGTAGGCATAAAGTCAAAGGAGAACTTGGTATATTCAAAAATAAACCAGTTCTGTAATTAAATCACAACAATATCAAGCAAATGAAAGCAAACTTCGAAGGAAGGAAGGAAAATACAGCCCAGAAGTAAATATGTTCTGTGAAAATTACCACAAAATGCCAAGTTTTATCTTACCAAGCACTAACCAGAAGTCTTTAAACCTTCAGACGCCAGCTTATCCAGCACACAACTCTGCTCTTGTTGGGATATGTGAGGATACTTAAGGAATGCAACCCAGATGTTTATGCTTTTTTCAAATTTAAGCCTTTCTGAAACACAAAACCAGTGAGATGAGGAGAGTTTTTCAGCCACCAGACCCCAGTCTGTTAATTACAAAACAGATAGGCTTGTCTGGCTGAGCTGGCAAAACAGGGGAGCAGGCACTCATGCTAATGAATACTGAAACAGAAGCAGGTAGTTGTACTTGTCCATATGTTTCTCTTTCATGCTTGACCTGTACATTGGATCCCATCCAGGGAAGATCTTGTTCCCAAGTTAATTTCAATAAGGTAACTTCTGCTGCAGCTCCTGACTTGGACAGTCCATAGCAGAATCACAATATACATCAGCTGCTGGAGCAAGCACATTGCCAGAGAGCTGCCAAAAAGGTGGTTAAACCCAAATTCAAATCCCAACACATTGCCTGGGTCTGACTTGCTTCCATGCTCACATATGTGGACAAGCCAAAAAAAGAAAGAGCCAGTGAAAATAATGACTGTCATTATTTCTTGGCAACCACTTTCTCATGTATATCATTTGGTGTATTTTTGTATTTTACATGTCTGCAGATAGCTTTAAAAGTATTACTGGTGTTCGGACATGGGGAAGTAAACCAGATGCCTTGGCTTGGAATCAGCTTCAGGTTTTTCCCCCAAAAAGTGTCCATTTCTATTAAAGGTTAAGACCAAAAAGATCTTGGTGATATCATTGTGATGAGGCACAAGTGGCCTACAATCTGAAGTAGAGGAACTCCCTTAGGACAATGCTCTCCGCTGGTTAAAGTGGTCTAGCAGTTCGCCCCAGTGCTGCTTTTGATCCATTTCTCTGGCAGGATTGAACCAGGGGCATAGGAGCTGGAATATCTCCAAGCACAGACTCTCCCCCTTCTCCTTCATCTTCCAGAGGCTCCACTGCACCACAGTCCTTCCCAACGGAGGCATGCTGGAGCCAGCTCCCCTCTCCAAAGCCCAGCCACTGCCTTTCCTCCCAGTGCACAGCATGGCTGAGTGCATATGGTTTTCAACCTCCCTTTTTAGTGTTAAATTGACCTTACAACTCCTAAGTACCAGACAACCACAATGCTGCTCTGTGCCACAGTTTACATTCCCACCTTTCATCTGTGCCTTCTACTCCAATAAGCTCTTAAGGGATCACAGTTTGGGGTTCTAAATGCTCTGGTAACGTAACAAAATTAGCAACCCACAGAAAAGGGTCAGGATTTTTCCTCCATCACCTTTGTTGCTGCCCTTCAGGGAAGGAAAGCCCTCATCCTCCTAGGCAGGTGATCCACAGCAAGGCAACACACTCACTCAGAATACAAAGTCCCACCATGTAGTTACTGCATGGGGATTGATGGGGTTTTGTTTCCAAAGGCTAAAACCACACTATTTTTTTTCCTCTTCTTTTTCATAACAAACACAGTAATAAGAGCAGAGCCAGGAAAATACTGAATTGGCATTTATAAAGCCTCTTGGCTGTCCCATTTGCTCTAGAAGAGCTATCTTATTGGCACTGTCCTACAAAAACATAGTATGTGTTGCATCACATGCTAATAGCCAGAAGTGTGACATTTATACTACTTTAAAGGAATGAGACATGGAGAAAAATAAAGTGTCTTACGGATAACTCAACAAGCTATTCATCTAGCTGGGGCTTAATTTATTTGATCTATAATAACAAAATATTTCCTCCTTTAACTTCATTCTTTAAATTCACCAGATGACAGGCGAATACTGTAAGCAGAAATTCTGTCCTAGAAACCACATTCCAGTGGTATTGAGAAATCACTTTCTTGTGGTGGAACAAGAAGCCTGCTCTTGGAGATGCAAGGATTTCTTTTTCCCTGCAATAGTTTGCAGCGTGGTCGAGATGCAGCATACACGACAGAACAGACCTTATTTTGGATGCCAACGAACCTCATGGACAGTAAATCTTTTTTCTTAAGCAATTAAATTTCTGGCTTTAATCTTTCATTCTCTTGATAGAAGTGGTTTCCTGGATCAGGCTGAAAGCCAGAAAATAAGCTGCCAAACAAAGGTTCCCCCCAGCTCTAAACTACATTTAATATTTCTCTTCCACTGCAATATTCCCTGCTGTTTTCTTTTTACATCTTTTTTTCCCCCCCTCTTTCTTCACTGTATTTTAAGAGATCAACTCTCACAGCTCAGAAAAGACAAGCAAGTTTCAGGACTGTCTTAACAGACCTGAAGCATCTGTATATCCCAAATCTCATTCTTCCCATTACTCATTAGAGGAAGTGTTAGAGCTAGAAGAGATATTCACAGCCCTTGTGTCTTGCTCTTAGCTTCAGAATCTCAATTACAACAACACTAACCTAGAAGCCTACATCCATCGCTACTTCTCCTGTCTCGCATCTCCTTTAATATCCAGGGGGAGAAACCCACTGACTGCTTGGCACATCAGCTGATCCCTTCTATCTGTAAATGAAAGATTAGTTCTATTCTATCAGGTTTATTTTTATTTTTAAATAGAGGGTCCCAAGACATTTTACTTCAGCAATTAAATGAAGTAGAAAGCATTTGTTCAGTAAGACACTGTTGCTTCCTATTAACCCTACACCTTTTGCTCCACAGCCACATTACAGGAAGCCACACCAGCACAGACACATGCACTGGTCTTGCCCCTTCCAAGGAGGTCTCTTTCCATTAGGAGCTGTCTGACAGACATCACCCAGGGCCAAATTTCAAAGTGACACAGAAGACTGGATTGGACTGAGATACCCACCAAACTGTGAACCCAAAACCTCCTGCCAGGCAGTTTGCATGTCAAGTAGGACATTCTGCACAAGCACAGGCATCTCCGCATATCAACATGTTAAAGACTTGTCCCTTCTCATTATTGCTATTGACTCTAAGCTGGATAGCTTCAGAGACACTAACGAGGTTTAATGCAGGTCTTCAAAGCACTCAAATTCTCCACTGGAAGTGAAAAGGAGTATTACACATACATACACCAATATAAAATGCATTACATATTCTGATGATGTTGTGCATGAAATAAATACTCCTTTCTTAATTAAGAGTTCTTCCTTCATTACAGTTTTAGAAATGCCTCTAACATTATGGGACTTGGCATTTGGTGTTTTCATTAAAAACACCACTCTCTCAGGCTGCATGGCAATTCTCAGTTATCCAGACTTCACTATGTGGCTTCTAGCCCTTAATACAGTTATGTTTGGGGGAATTCTGTTCAGGTCTGATCAAGTGAGCTGCTGAGCTGTTCTTTTTCCTTCCACTTCACAGTACAATAAATGCAGTGTGATTTGTGGGCATGCAGCACTTAAGTCTGATCCCACAGACCTGGAAGCTTTTGTTTGAACCTTTAACCCTCAGGATGTTAAAGCAAAATGCCTGGGATTATTCAGTCCATAGAAACTACCTGCATTTCCTCTTTATGGCACCTTGCTCAGCTCCACAAAATGAGACCATATTCCAATCAGTATCACATAAGGACAAGATCAGCAGTCCTGCACCCACTGTGGGCTAACAGAAACACATTTCAAAAGAGTAATAGACAAAGGTCTACCTCTCTGATGCCCTTTCTAGACTCTCCAGCACCAGTTGCTACATCAACGTCATTCTCTACCAAGCATCAATCAATGCAGAGCATTCTCAGAAATGAAAACAACTGAAGTTATTTCCTAAATCAGAGCCAGAGAATATCCCATCACACTCACTTAAAGTCAGTGAAGGTACCTGTCAGTACTGTTGGCTGGATATGATACTGAAGGAAGTGACAGGATTCAGTCAGAAGCCTTAATTTGAGAAGCAGCCTGTTGACTTAAAAATGACCAACTGCTGACAGAAGATAGTGGTCATATTTGCTTAATGATTTCAGAAAAACAAAGACCCGTCTTAAGTTCTCTGGGGTCCGAGAACTTGGGGAAGCATCTGTAGCCATAGAATAGAGGAACTCTTTACCAAGACACACAACACTTTTCACGTGGCTGTGCTTCTACAAGCAGGAGCTGGAGGCACAACACAATATTGGAGTTATCGATTTCCTTGACACAGAAGATGGTGAGAGGACAGTCAGAACTGCAGACCGTGTGCTTTTTAAAGGGGAGCATGGCTCCAAAGAGGTCAAAAAAGTAATTGGGCAGTAATACAATTGTGTGAGATTATATTAAAGCCTACAGTTATTCATTTTATTACATTTTGCTGTAAGCCACTGGACTGACAATCTATCTAGGTTGAAGTTTATTTGGTTAAGTTCAGAAATAGACAGAAAATGAACATTTCGGTGCTATCTTTGGCTTTCTTACCTAGGGCAGAGTTCAACATACTCTAAGATAGATTTCAAAGCTACTGAGCCTGCAGGAAGCAAACGTACCTAAACACCCTGAAAACCAAAGCAGGGCTACTCCAGTGTTAAACACTAGCTCAACCAGACTCTTCCTACACATCCCTAAAAGGATCATTGTGCTTTTACAGAATCAGATACTCCCTCAGGGAACTGCTATATTGTGCCCCTGCAAGCTTCAAGTTAACTCTAAGTACTAACTACAAGTATAGCATCTCCCTGCAGCAAAGGGAAGAGGAAAGGGGTGGGAAGAGTCAGGCTTAACTGAATTAACCGGAGGAAGTTATAAGGAGTTGTATTTAATGGCTGGTATCCCTGGCACTTGGCCATAACAAACATTCAACCTATTTTTAGAAGGCACAGCAAGATACAGAATTTGACTCCATTTCACCAGCCTCTGAAAGCTTACCTTCAAGATTAACCAAACCTTCCATTTACAAACAGGTGTCCACCAAGTACTCATTTACAGTTGCACATCAAAACCATCTGCACCTCCTGCATTCATGTGTTCAGAAAGAAGAGTCAGTTAAGAGTGGACTGGGTCAGCTGAATATGCCTTTGAGCACTGTATTCACTATAGGCTCTTTAAAGCTAACTCAGTTGCTGGACTTTGTGAATTTTACCTAGTTATGACTTGAACCTCAAAGCAAAGGAGGAGCTAGCAATAACTGACTTCCCTATGGGTTTAATACACAGCTACTTCTTTCTATGACAGGAGGTTCATCATACAGAATCATAAAATGGTTTGTGTTGGAAAGAACCTTAAGATCATCTAGTTCCAACCCCTGCAATGGGCAGGGACACCTTCCACTAGAGCAGGTTGCTCCAAGCCCTGTCCAACCTGGCCTTCAACACTGCCAGGAATGGGGCAGCCACAGCTTCTCTGGGCACCCTGTACCAGCGCCTCAGCACCCTCACAGGGAAGAGCTTCTGTCTCATATCCAACCTAAATTTCCCCTGCTTAAATTTGAACCCATTGCCCCTCATCCTACCGCTACAGTCCCTGATGAAAGAGTCCCTCTCCAGTAAACATTCCTGCATATATGCAATAGTTGCTTAGCTTACTGTGCTACTTCTGTACAAGAGCACTGCTATGCTATGGCAACCCTCTAACAAAATCCACTGCAATAAAGCCTAGTAGAGTGATCTGGCATAGACTTACTAGACTGATACTTCACTTTTTACTGCAATGCTTTCCCCAAATAAATTTGTAATGAAGTGCTATTTCAGTTCCATTTCCAACCATCTTGCTTGTAGCTGCACTTGTACATCTGGTCAGCCCAGAAATATTTGGCTCCAAGAAGGGTCAGTTCTCTGAAACACTAAACAAGCCATCTGGTTACATCAACAAACTTTCTAGAAGCCCTGATGACAGCAAACCCATATGTGCTGATGGGAAGTATCTCACAGTTAATCAACTGAGCATTGAACCTGATGGGGAACAGACAAACTGAGTGGAGGTGTTCAACCACCTATGTGACCAGATAACCAGCCCACATGCCAGTATCACACTGGGCTCTGCTGTAATCTGGCGTTAAATGGATTTACTCACAAAATGCTTGCTTCAGGTTATGTCATTGCAAGGAAAGAAATGGATAGACAAAATAGGCTGAGGCAGTGATTAAAGAGAACAAGTCTTCCTATGACCATTTTTAATCTCCCTAGCCAGAACATAAAACTAAATCTTAGTTCCAGGGAGGCCTTCATTTTATTCCTCTCAACCTTCACAATTCCTCTTGTCCTCCAAGATCCACACACATGCCATTAGGCAATAAGCTCAAGGATATCAAGCAGCAGTCAATTACTGTTAACAACTGACTCAGTCTTCCTTTTCTTTCAGCAGCAGTTTGTGGTCTTCTTGAGCAGACTTCAGAAGAGAAATAGAAGAAATTGAACACATACCAACCAGCAAAAAATAACACACCGCTAAAGGGGGAAAAACAAAGATCTGGCTGTGACTGCAGAACCCATATTCAACCTGTATTCATTGCTTTGCCACTCACTGGCACTTTCAGTCACTGCCAGCAAGCAGCAGAATGGCAGTAGTTATTTGCCAGCTTCCATATGTGTCTCCTGCTTGCTCTTGACTACATACATTTTTCTTATAAGTCAGTATGTTGAATGCCAGGACTCTGGCATTGAGCTGTGGTTCAGTATTCCAGACCTCAAGAACAATGTTCAAGTCAGAGCAGCTTTTATAAAGGCAATGAAAGATTATTTTCTTCTTTAAGGGGACCATCAGAAATTTGGAAGTAGTTATGCTGTCCATCAGTCAACAAGAGTCTAAAATTGTCGCTAAAAAAGTGGAAAGTAGCTACTGGAAGTTATTTGCCATGATTAGACCCAGAAACTCCTCTGTTACCTCTATTCTAACAGGGCAGGGGTAGTTCTGACAGTCTGAAAAAATAACTGTCTCTACAGCTTTGTCTTGAAACACAGTAAGGAACGGTTTTACCATATTCTGCAGGATTTTCAAGAAGGCATTATGCATTTTAATGAAAATATTTTTTGCCACATTGCCCAGTCACGCTATTGCTTATATTCACACCAAGCTGTTATTAGCAAGTAACCTGAAGATGCATTTCCATCCCAAAGGCTTTGCCTGGAAGACAAGTGATCAGGAATTGTTCCTGCTCCAAATGAAGAGTATGAAGATGTACCAATTCCTGCTTTCTAGCTGGCATAGGTGCAATATTATCTAGGAAATAAAGGCTAAAGAAAATGCTTAGCAAAGCCACAGGCATGCACAATCCACACACTTGCAGAAGTAAACCAAGTGTCACTGACATTATCTCTCGTCACTCAAGAGAGAGATGTGAGAACTTCACTCGCAATATTTGCCACAACAACAAGCGCAGCGTTCACCTTCTGCTCCTGATGGGTGGTGATTTACAAGCCCAAAGTGCTGGTCTCATTACCGCACACAGAGACAGCCTCCATGTTCAGACTTGTGCAAGCCTGAGCCCCAGGAGGACTCTCAGTTCCCTGCACAATGGGAGGTCAAAGCCCAAACCAAACAGGGGCTATTCCTGGCCAGACATCACTGAACTACACAGGGGAAATAGGTTAAACAACAATCAAGAGAGTGCACAGCATTGTCAACCCAGCATTTTAAATATGCTGTTCTTTGAATTCAACCTGAAACAAAAGTACACGCTGAGTGGCAATCTGCAGACAGCTTCAGAAGTTACCCAAACCCTGTCACCAGGACCATCGAACTGAAGTTCTGGGAATAAGAGCTAGGCTAGAGTGGTGCAGCACAAGCTCTGCATCACTTGTCCCCATGGTTTAAAGACAGCAAGAAACAAACATAAGCACATATCCTGAGCCCTAACATTGTGCACAGAAGTGTACTACTAGCACACCGTTTCACTTGTGTCTCAGGGAGGCATTACCACATGCACACAACCACTGAAAAACAGCAGCACTTCTTTGGAAAGGATTAGCACTCAGGTAAAGCATTTCTCTCCAAGATCAGTCCTTGATTCTCCTTTTCCCCAGCAGAGCATTCAGCCCACTGTTGGGTGCGAAAACAAATTCTCCCAGTGTGGCCACAAGCTGAGCTAACACAAGAAACATTTCCTCTTGCCCAGCTTTTGCAGATGATGGGACTTGGTCCCAGGGCATTGTATTTAGTTTCAGTCTAGAGCTGCAGATCAGCCTGAGGCTGGGAATCCCACCCTTGCCCTGGTATGAAGGAAACAGTGTTGAAAGGAAAGCATTTGTCTCCAAGAGGGAGGATTATTTTTAAGGGCTAAACATTAGCTGTTTAGGGTATAAACCATGGAAAGGAATTTAACCAGAAGTATATATTCATCTAGGGGAATAACATACAACTTTTCTCAGTATAATTGGTTCTGTTAACAAAGAAGAGGAGCAGCAACTGGTGGTGTTTCAGAAAGAAGCAGCCCATTTTTTAAACAGAGCAATTTAGATCTGATGAACTGTGTATGTGCTTATTTACCTTTGTCTTGGTGCATAACTCAAATCCATCTAAGCAGCTGTCCTTCTGGGTAGCAGTTCTGCTGCAAAACAAGCAGCAGTGGTGCAGGCACACACACATCCACAAATCCACACTGAGTGTGCAAAACAGTCACCAGATTTTGGTCATATCCAAAGAGGTCTGCTTTAATGCTATTGCTTTAAAACAAAACTAGGACCCTATTCTTCAGTGCCCAGATAAGAACACCCACATGGAACACATGGTACCTGTATGGCACTGCTATGCAGAGACACATTCATCCTTAAGGGCAGGCAGCTATGGACAGACAGATCTTCTCATTCACAATATGACCACTCATACAAAGTCAGAGCAGCCTACAGAGTATTTCTACACATATCCTGAATACTGGGGAGGAAAAAATTAACAATAGAAAAGCAAAAAAACTACCCAAATCACTCTTACACAGCTTTTTCCCTTTAGAAGCAAAACACACAATGAGCTTGAAGATGCACATCAGCTTTGCAAGGATTTCTGGTGACTCCAAAGCACCTATCTGTATAGTACAGCATTCAAACACCAATGAAGAATATACACTGAGGAGATCTACAGCCAAGCTTTTAGAGACTTAGGCACCAAACTGCACAGCCCTTCCCATGTGTTAATTGAGCTAGGCAAGCAGGAAACACAATTAATGGCTGCAGTAAAATAACATGCACTTCGATTATATCCAGCTTGTTTTCCTTCCCACTCCCCTTCAAATAGCCAAGGTTTCTGCCCCCAGTATCCTGGGACATACAACAGAAAAGAGGGGAGAAGTCATTTCACATCTGTAGAATGATGCCACTGTAGCCACTACCCACATACAGATACAGAGACCCACTGGACCAAATTCAGGAGCCTTGTTACTGTTGGGGTTTGCAGGCAAAAGTCTTCAACACTCATTCTCCTGGCACCAGTCTAGAGCTTTGAGTTGATTATTCCTGTTCCACAACACACAGGGTTTCACTGGTGTATTTAAACAGCCTCCAGTACAAAAAAACCCAGACACAAGCTTATCACTACTGGGTGTGATGTCAAACTAGCACCCAGCAGCTCCAGGGGAAGGTCCAATCTTACTAAAGCCAAGGGGAAGGAGGGAAGAAACCCTACAAACAGCACAACTCCCAGGAAATGGCATTTTTGAGCAGCCAGCTCTACTGAACCAAACTGGAGTGCCTCCAGCACAGCTTTGTCAGCTGTCCCTTTCCACACTGGCTCTGCACTAAGTTTGAATGCCAAGTAGTCTGTAGCTACTCAAGGCATTGAGATGGGAGTTAGACATCCAGGTGCTTTCAAGAAGTCCTAGTTATTGACTTCAGGCCTAGGATTGCTGGTATTTCTTTTACCCCTGTCTTTCTTTGCTCAGCTTCAAATATATTTAATTGCACATTATTTTTGCCCACTTCCTCTTCACTGAAACTTTTACTCTCCTCTCTCCCATCAGTCTTCATACAGACCAACCAGTTTTCTGCTTACCTTTTAACCCCAGATGACTTGCCTTGTAGCCATATCAGTCTGTCCACATCAAAGGAACAGAATCCATGAAAAGATGGCACTTAATTCTCTCCATCTCCCCTTTCCCTCACAGCCCCCCTGTACCCTACAGCATCTTACTGCTGATTCAGGGAACATCAATACTCAAAATCTACAGATATCAACACAGTCCCCAAAGCCAAAGACCTTACTAGCCACTCACAGCACTAACACAAATCAAAATTCACCCAAAAGCATTAAATCCTCTCCCATCAGCTACACCAGGCTCCCAGCCCTTCTATAGGCTCCTGCTGGGATTGTGCTAATTCATAGCAGCTGCAGCTTGGAACCAGCTTTCTCCCAGCTGATGCTCAACTCATCTCAAGAAAACAAAGTTTAGTTGATACCACTGGGTTTTCTGATTAATAGGTTTCTTCTCCTGAGAAAAAGCCCACATGGTGCCATGATTCTGAAGGCTCTTCCCTGGCTTGCTAGGGGGAAAAGACTAAAAATCCGGTACTGCAGAAGGTTTGGTCTGGGACCCTTAAAGGAATCAAAGCAAGCACCAATTCCAGCCCTAGGACTATGTGATGTTCCTCCTTACTGCCATAAGGAAGGAACTACTGTTTCTCCTTACAAAGGAGACCCTAAAGTCTCTCATATTCCAAAAGAAAGGGTTGGCTTCTTAAACTCAAAACTGAGGACATATAAAAATCCAACCCAAATGAGGAAAACAGTTAAATCTGCACCAAAAGAGACATTCATTCTCACCGAAGCCAACAGCATCACAGTGAGCAAGTTTCTCTAAAGCAGACTAACAGGCAGGCTCCCAGAAGCATAAACTTTTGCCTACGTGGTGGTTGAGTTTGGATCTGTGTTTGTAAAGCAACACACCTGTGTACTGCCTGGATCCAACAAGGCTGTTTCCAGCTACTGAACTGTTGTAATAAAGTGAAGAGGGGTTTTGAAATCCATTTGGATAAAAACTGGGCCAGAGCTAAAGGCCATTGTCAGAAGTGGTGCTTAGCAAGGATCTGGATGACTGAGATGTAATAATGGATAATTAGAAAAGCATTGCTGCATTTCAACAGTTTGAGTAGTGCCACTACAGGATCAGGAAGAGCAATTCACGTCTGTACAAGCCAGTACCAAAGGAAAACCTTTTTCATGGGTTAAGGATTGACCAGTCAACTTTCAGTACAAGGATTAAGCTGTATTTTTGCCATGGTGGACAATGAATGATAAAAGAACTGCTCTGTGCTAGAATCACTGCTCCAAGAAGTTACTTTTCACCTCTATTTTTAACATTATTGTGTTTATCCAAGCTCACTCATGGGAAAAAATGAATGGTTAAGTCAAACACATATTACTTAGTTGCAAAAATAATAGGGAACTTTTTAAAAGGAGAGAAATTGGAGTACCAAATTGACTTGAATTTATTTGACTTGAATTTTCTTCTCATATGGGAAAACAAATGAATATTTACATACTGTAAAGTCAAATGTCTACCACCAGAATAATGTCATCAAAAGTCATCAGGAGAGAAGGTCTTATTATTTGGATAGATTTCTTTCCTTCTGTGGTTCTTTCCCCTTAAAGTCTAAATAAATACCCAGGCTGCAGCCACATTGTGTCTATTGGAAGTTTGGGGAGGTTGTGAGCCCCAGTGTTTAAAATTTTCCTCTTGGCGAGCAGCAAGAGCAGGGCTCTTGGGAATCGAGGGAGAGGCTTTGCAGCCTGAAACAATCACTTACTGAGGCTGGTTAAGATGAGACACTGTGAGAAGACATTCCCAGTCCTCCCTGGCTTGAAGGAAAGCAAGAGGTCTTAAGCACAGTACCAGAACAGAGATGTCCATCACGGAACACAGGATAACAGTGTCCAAGAGAACACCAACTGAAGTCCTAGAGCTGAGACATCTCACTGGAAATCATTTCACCACCAGTATAATGTGCTTTCGTACAAAATCCCAGACTGGTTTGTGTTGAAAGGGACCTCAAAGCTCATCCAGTTCCAACCCCCAGCCACGGGCAGGGACACCTTCCACTAGAGCAGCTTGCTCCAAGCCCTGTCCAACCTGGCCTTGAGCACTGCCAGGGATGGGGCAGCCACAACTTCTCTGGGCACCCTGTACCAGCACCTCAGCACCCTCACAGGGAAGAACTTCTGCCTAAGAGCTCATCACAATCTCCCCTGTTTAAGTTTGGAAATGATGCCACTGCTTTAGCAAACCAGCAAGAGCTGCTGCTTTATTTCTGCTTTAGGACTGACCCAGGTGATACCTCTCATGCCAGCCAAAACCTTGCTATGTCCCAGTTATGTTTTCAGGTGAACCAGAGCTCAGGAATTTGGAGCTGTTGTGCGGTTTCATGTAAGACAATGCTTGGAGATTGTAGGACAAATGGCAATTGTCT
Source organism: Psittacus erithacus (assembly GCA_009867235.2). Classification (NCBI taxonomy): domain Eukaryota; kingdom Metazoa; phylum Chordata; class Aves; order Psittaciformes; family Psittacidae; genus Psittacus; species Psittacus erithacus. The sequence continues at coordinate 10,635 of WYDI02091742.1, read as the reverse complement.
TATTGAGACTTCTTCCTAATTAGCAGATTTGAATAGGATTTTTCCCTCCCAGTGTCAGCTAGATATAAATGTTGTGAAACAAACCCTTCCAGACATCAAAGCCAGGGAGTGATTGTTTCTGGGTTTCAGGCAGACCCTGAAACTGCATCCAGAGCAGTGCTTGGAGACATGTTTTTTCATTCTTAAGGGCCGTTGCCCAATGTGATTTCCCAAGGCCTCAAGCCACGGTCCATATGAGCTTCATCCCCCACATTCCTTCCGCTGGCCAGTCCATTGTTTGCAAGCATCCCCAGTAAAGAGTGGTGGATAATTTACACAGCCCTCAGCCATCCGAGGCAGGGACAGAACCTCCACGGACACGTGAACATCTCGAGCTATGGCCGGGTTTCTTCGCACGTGATGTGACATGAAAAATAAAGCCCTGAGCATTCCACTCATACCAAGTGTGCTCCCAGCAGAGCTTTTAAACAAATCTCCACTGTTGGAGGGACAAAGCAGAACTGGAGTCTGTCTGCTTCGATTTAAATCTGTCCGTGAATGATGTCCATGAATTAACAGGGAGAATTACAAGGGAAGGAACAAATAAACATTACAAAAAGGAAAAGAAACCAGACTTTCTAAACACTCGGACGCCCAGAGAGTTCCCAGGCAAAGCACTCATGTGTTAAAGGAAAAAAATGCATCTTCTCAACAGCATTACAAGTGTTAGCAGCTCCGAGACTGCGTAAGCTATGTGTAAACCCGGTATAGATTTACCAGTGGCTCAAAGGAGGGTAATCCCTGCCTTGTTCCCATGAGCTGTGCCTTGCAGAGTGCATGGTATCAGGCCATACTACAGCTTTCTGTTTACACACAACCTAGTGTGCAGGTTGTCCTTTCCAGGGAAGGCGGAAGACATACAGGAAAGTGCTTTTGTCTATGGATACAGGCAATACACTTGGTGGTGAGGTGGTCAAGTGCACAGAGATTTAGCTACTGTTCATATGAAGGAGAGGTCTGGCTGCTACTGGGTTTTAGGACCATTTCTGCCTTTGCTTTCTACCACAGCAAGGGAAAGACTTACTAAGCTTTGTTTTGGGTGGGTAACAGTTGGATTTGGTGATCTTAAAGGTCTTTTTCAACCAAGCTGATTCTACAATTCTATGTACCTCAGCCAGAGCCTTTCTGGTTTTAGGGCAACAGCCCCACAATTCTCCATTTGTGCCCACACTTAAGCTACTGCAGGACAAGTAGAAAGGCTATGTAGCCACTCACTCCACTACATGAGACATTGGGCTCCAAGGTTTGGACACACAGATGAGGAGCCACCGATCACAGCCTAGTGTTAATGTACAGCGCTGGAACACAGTAAGTCCTCAGCAAGTGACAGTAGGGAGCTTAAATGCTATCTAACTCATCCCGCAAAAAGCCATCAAGGATCCCATTTGGCCAAGTTCTTGTATTTACGTGGTTCAAATTTATGCCCACGTTTAATGCAGGAATGTTGGAGCTTGAGCACAATTTGTGTTTGTACCTCTAATAGCTATCTAGAAAATATTGGACAAAGCCAATAAAAGGAAAAGCTTTCCCCTGTCTCTCTCCTGAAACTCCTCTTCAGCTTAACCCAATTTTCCAAGTCACTTAGAGGCCTTTAAATAAAATGAAATCCTAACGATGTCGCTGCCATGAATAATTAATTGTACCAGCACAATCTCTCAAACAAAATCCATTCTCATTAGATTAGAGGTTTTCTCAAGACACACGAGTTCATTATGGCATTTTTACATCCTTCTTGTCTCTTACATTTCTTTGTCTTTCCTTATCTATGTCTTTTCTTATTTGTGTCCCAGACCCAGGACTCCATCACCTCGGTAGCCTCCAAAAGGACACGCCAGTGCCTGCACAGCCAGGCACACGGTGCAGAAGCAAGAGAGCCCTTTAGCTTATGGACAGCCCAGCGGGTGGAGCAGTCCACCGGACACTCCTATTTCCAGAGCCCAGAAACTCATTCGGAAAGGCTTATCCTCTGCCCAAAGCTCTAAACTTAAACTGATTAGGGAGCATGGTTCAAGTTTTTTGTGAAATCTTTGTTAGAGCCATTCTCAGTGTTTTAAGTTGTAGGAGGTTAAAGACTATGACCTTGCTGATATTAATAACCAGGCATTGATCTATTTTTTTTTACCCAGCTTTCTATTCAGATTAGTAAGGATAACAGGTGAGTGAAGGATAGATGGTCAAATCCATTGCACATAGGAACTGATTGATCTACTATTGGTTTAGTAGGCAAAACTTCCAAGAACCTCAGAGCTGCACTTATCCAGAGATGAAAGAAACTATTTTAAACTGTAATAGGAGTCACTCACAGTACCCTTAATAATAGCTTTTGCCACAAGAAGTGAAACTTCAGTCCAGCCATGACCCAATTTAAACTGCTGGCATCTAATACTCTTTTTATTTCTTGAGCCTCTGACAGTCCAGGCCCATCCAGTGGATTTTCTTCTTTTGGCAGTGACAGTAGTTTAAGGAATGAGAGTTTCCTAAAGTCCCCAGAGCAACTATTATCAGCCTTTTGGAAGATGCATCACAATAAAATCCAGATCACTGTCTTCAGGAATCTAATTGGATTTTTCACAGAGGCAAATATTACTTTTGGTGCTGGGGACAGATTCCAAGTCTGAGAGTCATATTTCACCTCTCACATGTGCCCTGTGACTTCAGTGGGATATGGCATTGCCGAGCCACTTTGGATGCTTCTTCACAAACTGCAAACCCTGCAAGCACATGCTGGTAATGCTGCACTGTATCACTGAAAGGGACATCTGCTCCGTCACAGGACACTTTAAGTGCCCACTTACACCTACCTGTGGTCTTCAACCCCACCACTCTTCTTGGGAGGACACCACTTCCATGGTTAGGAATCATCTTCTGGCCCAAACTTACTTCTTGGAGCTTATATTCATTACTTTTCAGGCCAGTTTTGTTTTGTGAAAATGGGAGGCTGGAACTGTACATAGGATAACACATCAACACCTTGAACTTCTGTTCTGCCAATACCTCATCTGAGGTACCTCAAGATATCAGATCTTAGACACTTTTTTCCTGGTTACTCTGCACCTATGACTCATTGTGAACCTCTGATCATCCAACACACCCAGCATATTTCCTTTACCATTTCCAAGTATGTTTGTGCTTTGTAAGAGTAAATCTTGTTATTAGTCACTACTTTCTTCACCTAGCTCTTTTCATTGCTGCGTTTCATCCCATTTCCATTAGCCCAGTCCTCCCTGAATCGCATCACTGTCCTCTTTGTGATGCTGATATCTTGTAACTTCGTTGTCAGTATGAAATTCCATTGGCACTCCAGAGCCTGGCCACAGACGTGCTCTGGCTAGGAGGACTGCAACTGCAACATGTAACCTACCACTGGAATTGCTCAAGAGAAAAGGATGTTGCCCCATTTTCATCTGACTGCCCAGGTTAATCTGTCCTTCAAAACACACTAGTTTTTATGCAAGATCATTAATTGAACTATTCACATGAATTTTTCTCCTTAGGGCTATGTTTAAAAACATGTCTCCAGCCCTGTAATCCTCCTGTCAGCAAAGCTTCCTGCTATCAGTTCTTTGTCTAGCTTTTGTACTCATCCCTATCTTATCCATCTAAACTAATAAATTCTCTCAAAGGACCATAAAATCTGCTCTGCCAGACATGATATTTCATGTCCCAGTTGTCTCTGCAGCACTTCCCTATACAGTTTCTGTCTTCATTCAAAGTTGAGAGAGGTTCTGCACTTTTCATCAGCAGCTCCAAGACTCCTCTCAAGCCAAGTCCTTGAGCTCATTAGTTCCCCTTGCTCTGCTTGCTACTACTCTCAAAGTTTGCTTTCCTGAAATAAAGCACCTTAGTTTTCTTTAACTGCCTTTTGATTGAAAGGAACTCTACCAGCATTCAGTCAATCTGAGCAGTTTGGTTTGGTTTTGATAACTCCGTAGTAACCTCCTTGCTGTGATCAGAAAGGGGTTCGCAGTTCTGGTGACTTGTATTAGACCAACAACTGGTAAAGAAATCTGTCAGTTACTGAACACAAGACCACCTGGATCCTACTAATCCTAGCTACTGTTTTCCCTACGTAGATTTTCCAGATCAAATATTACTAGAGAAACTCATTTTAAATCTAAGCCTGTGCAAACAAGGCTCCCAACAACAGACCAGAAGATTTTGTTACCATCCTTCCCATAATATATTTAATCCTAAGTGGGTCTATTTGACCAATGTTATCCCTTTTTGCCTCTTTGTCATGCCATACTGTGAACACAGAATTATGGAGTTAGAATTATAGAACAGCTTGAGTTGGAAGGGATCTTAAAGACCATCTAGTTCAAGCCCCTGTCACAGGTACTATCAATACCTTTAGCTTTATTAATCTGTCCTGAATAATGGACCTATTTGAACACCCAATTTTCTTTTGTGAGCTCTGTTCCCAAAATGTATTTGCAATCCCGCTGAGAGCCTTCACCAGTAATTCATGTGACTCTATTGCAATGTTAATGACATGTGTCTGTTAATACCCTGCTGGCCTCCATACTGCAATTGTCTGTTTTAAAGAAGTGAAATGTTTGTATAGTTGTACATTACTCTCTGTAGACATATGTCCTGCTCTATCACTTGTAACCTGGGAGAAGAGACCTTATGCAGAGGTCAGCTCCATATATTCACTGAAGCCCAGCAAGTGATAGTTCATTTGCTCCAGTTTAAGGCAGAAAATCACTCTCGTGATCTAGGAGCCATAATTCCTCTTCTATAGATAAAAATCCCAACATTTTGCAGCAGATTCTTCTAGTGTATGTGAGTAGACTGCGCAAAACAGAACAGTAGCTCCTTGTATATTCATGCAATTGAATGTGAGTGCATGTTTATGTGACTATACAGAGTGAGTCAGTCTGTTATCCCAACAAGGAAGGTCACTACAGCTATTAAATTACAATGGCCAAAAAACATTAGTGTAGCCATTAAAATCAAAATCAAATTGATTTTCGGGATGATCATTGTCCATGTTTGCAATTACAATTTTTCCTCTCAAAAATGGACAATTCTACACAGACAGAAGGGCAGCGCAATAAACGCAGGAGTTTAACAAAACTTAAGAAATCAAGATAATTCACCCTTAATGTTCCTTGAGGTAATTTCTTTGACTTTTAGCATCACAAGAGAACATGAAGTGGTATCATCTGTGATGCAGACACCAAGGTAACAGGCTTTCAAGCTTAAGGACCAAGTAGAACCTCAAGGCACTTCTATGGAGTAAACAAAGCTCTCTGAAATGTCTTTCAGTGATGCTACTTGTGCTCTCAAATATCTGATTTAAAAACTTAATTGTATCAGTGATCTTACTGTTCTTTGTGCTGTTGGAACACTGTAGACTCTCAGTGATGGGCAATGATACTGTGTGAAGTGAAATATCCCCCAAGTAATGCAGAAGCAGAGTTCAACCTGATGTCTTATGGGAAGTGCTTTCACAACCTCCATCTCAATTAGTGGCACCTCATATTGCCAAATGCTTCACAATAGCTCAGATGCAATTCAAAATCATTGGCAAGCCCAGTTTTTGAGCTGACATGGAACTGCCAGGAGAGGAGAAGAAGGCAGAGGGAAAAGCTAAAATTTTTTCCAAGAGAGCATTCAGCCCTTCCATACAACACAAAAACCACACAGAGCTTTTCAGCAACAGCTCTGAATGCACAAAAGGGGCCAGGATCTTTATTCACATTAACAGAGGCTCCAAAATCATTATGAAGCACTGCACTAGCCGAAGAGAAGTCACCCTGGGTATGTAAAATTGAATGAAAGATAGCCATTGATTATTTCTTATTTAGAATTAAAATAACCCTTATTGTATAACAACCTACAAGTTCTTGCATAAGTTCAACATGGTAGACATGACATTAGATATTTCACATACATGTAAAGTAATGTATGTCTGCAATAGCTTAGGTAATCTTGTGGCCAGATCTTTGTGCACTGCAAGCAGGCCCAAATCCACCCAGCTTATTAACTGGCTCCGTATGATGCACGTACACTGAATGAAGAAGATAGCCAGCAGTTTTAGAGTTCTGCCTATGTTTTCCTCATCTTTCCCTTGAAATTCAACCCCAAGATGCTGCCCAGACCAGTTTAGTGCCTTAAAAGTCTGCATTCCTAGTTCCTGAATGGGCTTTGGAACAATAGGTGTGGTCTCAGGAGACAGTCTTTGACAGCAACATCCTCTTAAGATATTGCTGCTGCTGAGTGGTGCTGCCAGGCCAAGCCACGCTGCCCCCTCCATGGCACCAAATGATCTGCTCCTGTGCTGATGAATTCCATGCTGGGAATCAGACTAGAGAACCCCATAAAAATGACAACTTCTACACTATTCAGCCCCTGCCTGGTGCCATGCGGTAACACTGGATAATGTCACCAGTATGACTTGTTACAGCACTGGATCTCTGCAGATACTGTCACCTCACTTTGTAAAGGACCTCAAAAGCCCTTTGCCAGGGACACAGAAGTTTCAGCCCCCACCAGAGACAGGCCATTGGCAAAACAGCATTAAGAGGACATCAGCTGTCCTCCACCAGCAGCATCTGGGAAAGCTTATTTAGATAAATAACCAAATGTTTGTTTCAACAATTGAAAATAAATACCTGCTCTGAAGAATCATACATCATAGGCAGATCCATGCAAGCTTTCGGATTCTAATGAGAAGGTAGGAAGCTGATGTAGCAGAAGGTGTCCCTGCCCATGGCAGGAGGCTGGAACTATGTGAGCTTTAAGGTCCCTTCCAATACTAACCATTCTATGATTCTATGAATATTAATTAAAGACACATGAAGACCAAGTGAGGCACAATCATCTTAATTTATGATGTTTGTGCTGTAACTGATGCGTTACGCCCTATCCTTGTGGACACAGGGGGAAAAAAGGAGATTAAAAAATCAACAGCGTTGGAAAAGCAGCATAGAACCCAACACAGCAATGATTCCGCGCTTTCCAGAGCCAGCTCTGTGCCACTTAATTCAGCGGCTGTTTCTTTTCAGGCAGATGAAGACAGCAGGGTGCCTAACTTGTTACAGCACCACTTCACCAAGCAGCAACATTGCCAAATGTGCGAATCTCTCTGCCCGGGGAACTGGCGAGCTACAGACAGGACTCTTTGAAGACAGCCTTGAATACAAAGCCCTGGAGCCAGAAAGGAGATACAACAATGGGAGCAATCTCACGGCTCCCTCCCAGCACTTCATCTACCACTTAGCTCAAGCAGGACTCGCACCTTTTAGTGGCAGGACTGGGGAGCCTTCACACTAACTGCAGTCATAGAATCACATGGTTTGGGTTGGAAAGGACCTTAAAACTCATCTAGTTCCACTTCCCTTCTTATATCCAACCTAGAGAACTCAACTCACCACTGCTGAAGGTTTTGGGTTAGGACTAGGGTTTTTTTTTAAAAGAAAGATACCCAGACTGTCCTGAAAACACTGGTTATCTCATGAAGGTGAACACCACGCTTCTACTAGCAAAGGTACTTGGTGAACATAATACGTCATATTATCTTGGACATGGACCTGCTCGAGCCAGAGGAGGCCATGGATGCTGTGAGAGCTGGAGCAGCTCTGCTCTGGAGCCAGGCTGAGAGGGCTGGGCTGGGTCAGCCTGGAGAAGAGAAGGCTCCCTACAGGGAGACTTAAGAGCAGCTTCAGTGCCTAAAGGGGCTACAGGAAACCTTTGGACAAGGGCCAGCAGGGACAGGACAAGGGGAATGGCTTTAACCTGCCAGAGGGGAGACTGAGATGAGCTCTTAGGCAGAAGTTCTTCCCTGTGAGGGTGCTGAGGCGCTGGCACAGGGTGCCCAGAGAAGCTGTGGCTGCCCCATCCCTGGCAGTGTTCAAGGCCCGGTTGGGCGGGGCTTCGAGCAACCTGCTCTAGTGGAAGGTGTCCCTGCCCGTGGCTGGGGGTTGGAACTGAATGAGCTTTAAGGTCCCTTCCAACACAAACCAGTCTGGGATTCATTCCGCGATTCCATCACTCGCTGATGCAGGAGGACGAGCTGCAGCTGCACGCAAGCAGCGCACCCGGGGCCGCCTCCCGCGGCCCAACCAGCACCGGCCGTGCCCGACCGCCACCACCAGGGACTACGGAGCCCCTCCGCCGCGGCCCCGGGCCCCGTCTCTCTATCGTCGCCGAGCGCCGCGCCAGGGCTGTGTGATGGCGCCATCTAGCGGGAGTCTGGAGCAGCGGCGCCCGCTCCGCCCCGGAGCCGTATTACTCATCCCCTTCGTTACCTTTGCGGAGCACATGAGCGCACCGAGTGGCCGCCGGCAAGGCGAAAAGCTCATTGTATGGTTGCAGCAGCATGTTTTCACAGGGCTGCGGTTACTGCGTTACTGCAGTTGAACCTCGGGCCACGTTGCTAACCAAAGCACTTCAAGAAAGACACCCAAACACGCTGACCTTACCGCAAAGAACCAGGTTTTGCCTGCCCTTCACAACCAGCAGTTAAGGTCAGTGGAGTCTAAAGGGGTGAAGAAAACATGGGCACACACGCATAAATTACCCCCAAACATTTCCCACTCCCCCCCAGCCCCGGTTTTACTAACTAACAAGCCCACAACTTACTTCCACCCCATAAACTTCTCACACCTAGGTTCTACTTCCCAGGATTTCTGCAAAGCTGGGTGGAAAAATGAAAGCCAAGAGGCTTTCTGCAAGTGTTGTCCTACTTACACACCTTGAGATTCCAACTGCAGCGCCCTGCTCCAAAAACAATCACTCACATTGCAGTTCATTCCTTAAACACCTAAAGCTATGTGAGGACGAGGAAACCCAGTTAAAAGCGCCTGCGGGTGTTTAGTCCGGAGAAGAGAAGGTGCAGGCTAGGACCTTATGGCTCTCTACAACGGGCTGACAAGAGGATGGAGCCAAGAGGGGGCTGGTCTCTTCTCCGAAGTAACGGAGGGGGGGGGGGATGAGGGGACGACATGACGCAAGAAAACGGCCTCAAGTTGTGCCAGGGGAGGTTTAGCCTAGATATTAATACATAGCATTAAATGGAAGTTTAAACAAGTATCAACAAAAGAACAGCACATCTTTGGCTTCACCATCCCAAGCCCTAGTGACAATTCAAGCAGTGAAATCACATCAGTATCAGAGGCGCTTATGTAGTTTGGGCTTTCTCCCACTGGATACTGTGCTTACCTTCTCTGAATTCCAAATGAAAGTAAGTTATCCAGCCCTAGTCTTTTTAAGGCCAGTTCTTTCAGATCCAGTATGTGTTTCCCTTCTCTCCAACTGTAGATTGTCCTCTTAGTAAGTCTTGAGCTGCTAAGCACCCACAGGAGTCACTCCTGATCTGCTTCCTTGCAAAAAACCTGCTTCCAGCTAAAAACAGGCTGGCACTAGAAAACTTGTGGGTTGTACAGAAAACAAGTAGCAGAGTATGGCTGAGACAGAAGCAGCCTTTTCCTGAAGTACCATGCAATAACTTCTCTTACTATTACAGAGAGCAACTGGAAAGCAAATACTGCCTGGCAAGGTCTCCAAAGCAAGCAGCTGCCTGAGGAAGGGCTTGCAAGCTTGCAAGGTACCAGGAGAAAAAGGCTACCCTTCATTTAGAGGAAGTCTGCGTACCCCGTCATTTCATGTCTTCCTGCAAGGTAAAGAATAAAATGAATTTCAATCACTTTTCCTGTATTCAGAGTTGTAAAAGTGGGTGAGGCACAGGTATATTACAGAACCATTAATACTGGGGCACAGCCCAGCCTACCTTGATCCTCAAACTTTTTGTTGCATTTCATGCTATATATTTGCTATAATTCAGCCTCTAGCTTTGCCTACAGCCATGTACTACTTAACTCTATTCTGGTTTATGCTATAGAACAGTTATGATGACAGATACACTAAGAAAAAGCAACAGTTTCCCTAGGGTTTTCATTTCTCTTCCATCACCATATGTTACATATTTCACACTGTTCAACTCTGTACCCAAATTGCTCACAAACCCATAAAACAAAGACCTGATCTGATTCACATCAAGGTCTTTCCTTTTCTCAAGAGAAAATTGCACCTCTTGTACCTCAATCTGCTCCTTGACACTTGCTTCATATTTGTTTATGATCACATGTTCTCTTATCTTTGCACCTCCCTTTGGCTTTCCCCTGCCTCCAGCTCCTTCACTGCTTTTTGGTAATGCTTTGTATCTCATTCTTCTTTCTCACTCATTTTCCGTCTTTTTTCTTTTCTTTATACAGCTCTTGGTATGGTTCCGGAAGCTGGGAGGTTTGATGTCCTCTAAACATTCTCCTGCAAGTCTGGCCTCTTTGACGCACTGCTCCAGCTCTGGTGCACAACTGGTTAATGCTCTCAGAACATCTCCCTCAATATCAAATCAAGTGCCAGGATCTCCCAGCTCCATATTTTGACCTTGTATACCCATTAATAAATTTCTTCTCATCAGAATAAGAACAAGCAATGATAATCCCATGCTTGTTAACCAAATCGGGTCTAATAGCATAACAGCAACTTCCTTTATCTAGTCTGCTAACAGCAAAGAGCTGCCACCAATTGTTTCCTATACAAGACTGTCCCTCTGTGCCATTCCTTTAAAAATGGAAGTTTCCTTAACAG